>CAUYUJ010009285.1:0-35145 GCA_963575745.1 Prorocentrum cordatum
ACGATGGAGGCGCAGGCTGTGCAGGCGGAGGCCGAGGAGGCGGCCGCCCAGCAGGCGCTGGCGGCAGTGCAGGCCGAGACCGCCGCGGGAGGCGCCGCCGCGCCCGCGGGCGGCCCTGGTGCCCATGGAGGAGGGCTCGACGCGGCCTTCGCGGCGCTGTCGGCCGCGGCCCCCCCCCCGCGCGAGCCGCCGTGGCCGGTCTCCTGGAGCAGCTTCGCGGTGCGCTGTTGGCGGCGCCAGGTGGCGCAGGGCATGCTGGGCCTGCAGCAGCGGTGGCGGCCGGCCCGGGCGGCGGCTCGGAGCCGCCAGGCGGCGCAGAGGCTGCGGCGCCGGCCGAGGCGGGCTTGCTTGCCGCAGGGGCCCCTCCTGGGGAGGCTCCGCCACCACGCGGAGCGCGCGCGGCGGCCTCGCCGGGCGGCAGCGGGCGGCGCGCGGCCTCCGCAGGCGCGAGGGCTGCACGTTGGTCCTCCCCCTTCCGCGGGGGCTCCGAGGACGGCGACCGCTCCCGGCCCACGGATCGCGGAGTTTCCCCAGGCTCCCGCATCCCCCTTTTCGCTCGGCCCGCGCAGTTGTCGCCCGGGCAGCGGACTTTGCCCCTGCGGCGGCGCGCGCGCCTAGCCGCAGCGGCACCTGGCGGTGCCTGATGGTGCCTCGTTCGCGCTGCCGCCGCCAGGCGCCCTGCCGCAGCCGGCGTGTGCGGGTGAGCGACGCCGCGGAGGCCCGGGGAAGGCCAAGTGTGAGCCGCGGGTGCGTCGCGGGCCTGCTGGCGCTGCTGCGGCCCTCCCTGGATCGCTGGCTGCTGAGTCCCCGGGGGGGGTTCCGGGTTGGCGAGGCGCGGCACCCTGGCCCCGGGGCCGCCGCCGGGGCTTCGCGGGCCGTCGCCGGGGCCGCCGGGGCCGCCGCCGGGGCCCCTGGGGAGGCCGCCGCCGGGGCCTTCGCCCGCGCGGCCGCTGCCAGGGCTGCCGAGGCCGCCGCCGCCGCCGGGGCCGCGGCCGCGGACGCGGGCCCAGAGGCCGCCGGCGCGGCCCGAGGCTCGAGGTATTTATTTTTTGATAAATACCTCCCTTCCGCTGGCTTGATTCCTGGGCCGCCGGCGCGGGCGCCGGTGCCCCACAGCGGCGGCAGCTGGGAAGATGGAGCCCCGGGCCGTCTTCCCACCTGGAGCGTGGCTGGCGCCGCACGCGCCGCCGGGCTTCTCGACGACGGAGCCCCGGCCCCCCCCTCGGCCCCGCGTGGGGCGCCTGCCCTGAGGATCTCGGCCTGCCCTGAGGATCTCGGGGTCCCGCCCCCGTCCTCGACGGACGGCGGGGCACCTTGAAAGGGGAAGTGCGCCTTAGAAGGGGAGGTGGCGCCCCGCGCTGGGGGGGGGCCCTGTGCTGCCGAAGCTGCGCGCGATGCGGCATGGCCGCGGATGGGCGGGCTGCCGGCTGCGCGGTGGAGCGGGTGGCCGCACCGAGGCGCCCGCGTGGGCGAGGCGTCCCACCCTGGGCCTGCCCACCCAGACGACGTGTTCACAGTGGGTGACGCGATGGAGCGCAAGCTGGCGGGGGCTGCTGGCGGCGGCCGCCGATGCATCCGATGCATGGTGCGTGCAGGAGGCCCGCGTCCCCGCCCGGCAGGCGTCGTCCACCTCTGCGGATGCGTGGACGCGCGGCCTGCGGCTCCAGGTGGGGCCTGAGCACGATGGTGAGCATCTGCTGGTGGTCGCTCACAGGCCAGGGCGTTGCGGGGTCCGGGCGGAGCCGCCCCTGGGCGCGTCGAGCAGGCACCCGGGGCGCCTCCAGCACATGGTGATCCACTTCGGGCAGGCCTGGGCCATTCACTTCATGAACTGCTACGGCTACGCGGGCGGAAGGTGCGATCAGGAGCGCAACGCCGACCTGATCCTTGAGGGCTTGCTGTGGCTGCGTGGCCTCGGCGCGGTGCCGGCCTTCTTGGTGGGGGACCTGAACTGCAGCCTTGAGGCCGTGGGCCTCTCGGGGGTGCTGGCCATGGCAGGCTGGCGCGACCTGCTGGCCGCGGCAGGGCCCACCTGCGTGCCTACCCACGGCGCCCCCTCCCGCCTCGACTACATCCTGGCCAACGCCGAGGCCATCAGCATGGTCGAGCGCGTCAGCATCCGCTGGGACCTCGGGCTGGCCATGCACGCGGCGCTGCTGGTGACCTTCTGGGCCAGTACGCCCGAGCAGGCGTGGATTCGGCAGCCAGTCCCAGTCCTCGATGGCGCTGCCGCCGACGGCTGGAGCCCAGCAGTTGCACGGGAAGTCACGACGGCGGTGGTGGCGGAGTACGGGGCCCCGTACCGCGAGGCGCTCAGGGCACGGGACCTGGCGTCGGCGTGGGCCGTGTTCAGCATGACGATGCGGACATGGCTGGCGGCGCGGCAGGGGCGACCTGCGGTGCCCGAGCGGCCGCACGCGGCTGCTGCGCTGCGCGCGGAGCGGGCTCCGGCAGCCGGAGGCGGCGGCGAGGCGGCAGATGCTGCCGCAGATGCAGCTTTGCTGAGGCCACGGCGCCTGCGCGGACTCGGCCACGCGATGGCCCGCGGCAGCGTCGCGGCGCGGGGCGTGGCAGAGGAGACGCTCGCGGCGCTGCGGGCCGCCGATGCGGGCGACGCCGCCTGGGAGACGCGACTGGCGGCGGTGCACTTGGATGCCGCGTTCCCCGAGGCATTGGTGCAGCTCGCGGAGGCTGATTGGGCGTCGGCCCGCGCGGCTGCGCGCGAGCGTAGGCAGAACGAGCGGCGCCGGTGGGTCGACGAGTCCCTGGCGAACGCGCAGGGCCGCCTGCACAGGTGGATCCGCGGCGGTGGCACGCTGGACGCGGAGCTCGTGCCTGACCCCGCGGCCAATGCAGCGGCGCCGAACGCTCCTGGGCGGCGGTCCTGGCTGCTTGCATTGCGCGGCGGGCCCGCCGCTAGGCTCCGCTTCTACGAGGGGCCCTGGAGGCAGCTCTGGCAGCGACAGGCGGCCCCTCCACTCGGCGAGGTCTGGCTGCAGGAGCTGGGCGGCCTGCCGCCCTTCCCGCCCAGGCAGCAGTGGACAGCTGCTGACGTCGAGCGGCTGCTTCGCCGCATGCCCAAGCGGAAGAAGCCAGGGCTCGATGGCTGGACACTGGCGGAGCTGCGCCTCCTGCCTCAGGAGCTGCTGGGCTGGGTGACCGACTTTTTCGAGGCCGTGGAGGCCGTCGGCGAGTGGCCAAGCGAGCTGGTAGAGCCAGAGGGGCTCCTTCTGCCGAAGCCTGGCGGGGGGACGGGGCCCTTGGACAGGCGGCCCATATGGCTGCTGCCGATCATGCATCGCCTGTGGGCGGCGGGGCGGGCCCGTGACTTCGCGCGCTGGCGGCTGAGCTGGGCGGGGGAGGACGTCCAATGGGGGGCTGAAGAGCTCGCCTGGGAGCTCGCCTTGGAATTGGAAGCAGCAGAGGCGATGTCCGAATCCATCGCAGGAGCCGCACTCGACTGGCACAAGGCATACGACCAGGTGAACTTGGCGTCGCTGCCGGGCCTGCTGCGGCGGGCGGGGCTGCCAGACTGGCTTGCGAAGCCGGCTCTCAGCGCCTACGCTGCTCGCCGGCGGATTCGCGTCGGGCGCGCAATCGGCTCGCCGCGGTCACCCAGCTCTGGTCTACTCCCAGGGTGCGCTCTAGCCGTGTTCTTCCTCAGCGTCCTGACGCTCCCATGGCACCGGCGGGCTGGGGCCTTGGAGCCAAGGCTCCGCCGGCGCATCTACGTAGACGACTTCACGCTGTGGATGCGCGCGCCGGCCGAGGAGGCGGGCGAAGCGGCAGCGGCCGTCCAGGGCGCCTTGGCCGTGACGCTGGGTTTCGAGACCGCCATGGGCTGGGAGCTCAACCGGAGGAAAAGCCAGCAGTTCGCCAACACAGGCGAGGTGCGACGCTGGCTTGCCGCGCAGACTCTGGCGGCGGCGGCCGGCACCACCGCCCGGGACCTCGGGGTGGTTGCCGTCGCCGGCGAGGCCAGGCGCAGCGCCGTGGCGGGAGGGCGGATGGCTGACGCCAGGAACCGCTTTGCCCGCATCGCTCGCCTGCCCGTCAGCTTCGGCCGCCGGTGCCGGCGCATGCTGGGCGCGGCGGCGGGCACGGCTGCCGGCCTGTACGGCGCAGCGTGCGGGCGTCCGCCTGAGAGCGAGCTGCGAGGGCTCCGTGCAGCTGCCCGGCACGCAGCATGCCGCCGCGGCGGCTTCCGGGCGGCCGCGGAAGTCGTTTTCGGCGTGCTGAGCCCCAGCTGCCGCCTCGACCCCGCCGCCGTGGCGGCCATCGCCCCGCTCTGGCACATCGCGAAGGCGATCCGCCGCGGTCGCTTCCCAGCGCAGCTGCGGCGTAGCGCAGCTGGCGCCATCGCGCCGGGGCACGGGCGGCAGAACGGGCCGATCTCGGCGGCCGTGCGCAGCCTCGCGGAGCTACGGCTTGGGCACGATGTCGAGAGCTGGACTGGCGCCCAGGCCGCGCCGGCGGGGTGGCGGCCCGCGGAGCACTCGCTGCAGGCAACGCGCGGCGTGCTGCTGGCGGCTTGGGCCCGCCGCGAAGCAGCGGCAGTCGCCGCCCGCCGGGGCGACATGGCGCACCTCGCCGGCGGAGTGGACCACTGGGCCACGCGCAGGCTCCTCGAGGAAGGGCAGCTCGCGCCCGACTTGGCGGGCGCGCTGCGCGCGGTGCTCGCTGGCGGCGTCGTCGCGCAAACGAAGGCGGCGAAGTGGGGCAAACCGAGGCTGTGCCCTCACTGCCGGACGGCCGACGAGGACCCGGAGCACCGTTTCTGGCGGTGTCCGCGCTGGCAGGAGGCGCGGGCGGCTGCTCTGCGGGGCACTGGCTTTCGCTTGGAGGGCCTCCGCGCGGCTCTGCCCCCTGGCACGGATTGCACTGGCGTCCTCCCGGAGGAGCCCGTTCTCCGCGGGCTGGCCGAGTGCGCCCGCGCGCCCATTCAGCCCCCGCCGCTGCCCGCCGGGCTGCTGGCCCCACCGGGCCCGCCGCGTCGCCGAGCGTGGACAGACCGAGCTTGCGAGCGGCCGACCGACCCGCTCTTGGCCAGGGCAGGATGGGGGGCAAGGCTCGACGGCCCTGCCGGCCCACAGGACAGCAGCGGGGCGGTCGACGGGCCCCAGACGGCGCAGAGGGCGGAGCTGACGGCTGTCCTGCACGCGGTGAGCCTCGCCGCAGGCCCCGTCGAGGTGATAACCGACTCGCGGTTCGTCAGCAACGGGGTCGCGGCGCTCCGGGCGGGGGCGTCCCCGGCGGAGTAGTCGCACGCCGAGATCTGGGAGTTGCTGGCGCCGTACTGCCAGATTGGGCACCTGGAAGCGAGATGGATCAAAGGGCATCTCGACGCGGCCAGCGCCAGGGCCCGAGGCATGGCTGAGGAGGACCGCCTTGGGAACGCCGCCGCTGACCGGCTGGCGGGCGCAGCCGCGCGCGCGCGGTTCCCGCCGCCTGCCCTGCTCGCTGGGCGGGACAACCGACTGCGCGCCCTGGGCATCGCACAGCGGCTGCTGGCAGAGGTGGAGCTGGCGGCGCTGATAGTGAACCACAGCGCCAGCGGCGCGGCCCCTCGGGCGGGCAGACCGCATCGCCGGCGCCGCGGCCGGCGGGGCGTGCTCGGCGCGCAGCCAGGGGGGCCGCCGCCGCGGGGCCCTACGGCCGGAGCTGCCTCAGCAGCACCGGCGCCGCCAGGCAGTGCGGGCGGCGGCGGCAGCAGGGCCCGCTGCGCCGCTCTGTTCGCGGGGCAGGCTTGGCAGCTGCACGCCGCCGCGCAGGGCCCCGGCTGGGTGGCCTGCCTGCGCTGCGGGGCCTCCGCGCCCGCGTGGCCGCGACTGGCGGCGACGCCGTGCGCGGGCTGGGCCGCCGCGCTGCCGCCGCGGGCGGCAGCCTTGCTGCTCCTGCCCACGGTCCGGGCTGGCGGCCGCGAGGCCGACTGGCGCGCGGCGCTGCGCGGGCGCCTGGTGCAGCGCCTGGGGCCGCCGGGCTAGCGGCCTGCGCATGGGCCGCGTGCCGCCCCGGCCACCCCCCACCCCCTCCTCGACTGCTGCTCTCTGCCGCTGGGCTTCTTCGATGGGTAAAAAAAGTGTCACACCGCCGAGGGGGTCTGCGTTAGGCGCACGCGCTGCTTCCCGGGCGAGCGGCGCGCGCGCGGGTATGGCACGCTGCGGATTGCCACCGCCTGCGCCCTTCATGGGCTCGCCTGCACAGGGGGCCGTCGAAGAGCGATCCGGGATGAGGGGAACAGGTCGAGAACTCGGGGGGTCGACGGTATGAAGAAAACATGACGTCGGGGGCCTGGGTCCAGGATGAGGGGCAACGATAGGGGGGACTGGCATAGGAGGAAAGCATCGACCTGGAATCGGCGATACACCGCCGGTAAATCGGAGATAGCTAACCCCGATGGCGAATCCAGACGTCACTGGGCGGCGTGGGGCTATCAGACAGACCCCATATCGGCGATCACTGGCCGATTGGGGGTCGATGCATCCTCTCTATGCCTATCCCCACTATCCTTCGGTCAGGCGTGTCCCCCTACATGCGGATTTGGAGGACAAATCAGAAATAGTCAAACAAGACTCCAAAATGATCAAAACAATTACTCGAAAAATCGCCCCCAGACTATCCTTTGACTACTTTTGAAAACTCCTCCTGTAGAGGGACATGCCCGACTGAACACCTTCTCTGCCCCTGCAAAGGGGAGGGCGTCCAAGAGGGGGGGTCGCAAACCATGGCTTGAGCAGGGACCGACCGTCCCGGCATTTCTCTAGGCCTACCACAAAATGCTTGTAAAACCCGAACATGTTCTAAGAACAAAAACAAGGCTCTTAAAACATAAGCCCGACGTGTGAAAGCAAGACAGTCCCAGCCAGAACTGTTCTGAGAGCATGTCGTGGAAACTACAAAAAGGCTCTTAGAACATTGTTTGGTAGGCCTCTGGGCACGCCGGGACGCCTCGCCACTGCTTGAATGGCCCCGGGGCACCTGCGCGCCCCGGGTGGAGGGGGAACGTGGGGGCGTCGTGCGAGGAGAAGACGGGGACGTGAGATCCAAAGGGTCGGGTGTTGCTAGAAGTACCCCTGGCCCAAGGTACCCCCAGGACCCTCGGGTTGGCCCAGACGGCCTCCGGGGCACCCCTCACGAGGCCCAGGGGGCCCCGGGGGCTCCAAAACGGAGCGAGAAGCTGGGGGGCACCTCGGGCCAGGGGCACCTCTAGCAACACCCGACAGGGGAGGACTCCGGGCCCTGGCCTTCAGTCGGGCCTGTCCCTCTACAGGGGGGATCTTCAAAAGTAGTCAAAAAATATGCATGGGACTACTCGTCGAATCTGTTGGGGCATCTTCTGAGCAGTTTTTGGCCATTTTTCATTTCTCGTCCAAAATCCCCCTGCAGGGGGACAGGCTCGACTGACCATTTTTCATCTCTCGTCCAAAACCCCCCTGTAGGGGGACAGGCTCGACCTGACCCTGGCCACGATGACCAATGCCCGGGGGCCACCCCCCTCGATCGAGCGACAAAAGGAGACCCAGGCCCCCTCGGGTCATGAGAAAATCACGGGCGAAGAACCGGTCCCGAGAAAGGAGCCCAGACCGCTGGAGGTCCACGTCATGAACAAGTCATCGGAGGCCTGGAAGTGGGCACCAACACCAAAGCAGGGGGCTGCCTCCACAGGGGGGAGATGATTCTACATTTCAGTGTTGGTGGTAGTATTTGGGTCACCCTGGAAGCCAGAGTATGACCACCATCACCGAGATCGGGATCTTCCCCCGTCGGTGGAAGAACACCGCCGATGTTGGTGTTGGTGTCCACCTCTTGACTACCTACCAGACCACCCCAACCCAACCCGAAGACCCGAATTTGACCCGAATTTCGGGTTGGGGGGGGTACGGATACCACGTGTTTTTTCAACGTTCCCCGACCCCCCCCCCACTGGAAATCGAGGATAAATTTGGGCCTTCGGGTTGGGTTGGGGTGGTTTGGTGGGTGGTGACCTCTAGGCCTGCGAAATCGTGACGTCGGGAGTCCGGGGGCGGGTCCTGCGCGAGAAATGGCGCGGCCGCCCCGCGCCGCACGCCCTGCGCGAGCCGCCAGCGCGCGGCACGCCGCACCCGAGAGACGAGGGGGCCCACGCGCGACCCTCACGCGGGCAGCTTCCGCGCGAGCGTCGGTGAGAACGGCCCTGCTACTTGTTCGCAGCGCTCAATCCCTGAGACCCGACGGTGCCAAAAAGGAGCAATCCCCAAAAAATATCCTGGCGATGGACCCAAGCATATGCAGTTACGAGTACCGCAAAGCAGGCTGAACGAATGAGAGGGAACTCCCTATGGGGCCACGAAACGTGCGGGGGGTGTGCCGCAATGGGTGCGGTGCCGCCATGCGAATGCAGCCACTGGGGCCCTCGGTGGAGCTCCCTATGGGGCCACGAAACGTGTGAGGGGTGTGCCGAAATTGGTGCGGTGCCGCCATGCGAACGCAGCCACTGAGGCCTTCGGTGCACCTCCCTATGGGGCCACGAAACGTATGAGGGGTGTGCCGAAATGGGCGCGGTGCCGCCATGCGAACGCAGCCACTGGGGCCCTCGGTGGAGCTCCCTATGGGGCCAAGAAACGTGCGAGGGGTGTGCCGAAATGGGCGCGGTGCCGCCATGCGAACGCAGCCATTGGGGCCTTCGGTGGAGCTCCCTATGGGGCCACGAAACGTGTGAAGGGTGTGCCGAAATGGGCGCGGTGCCGCCATGCGAACGCAGCCATTGGAGCCCTCGGTGGAGTTCCCTATGAGGCCACGAAACGTGTGAGGGGTGTGCCGAAATAGGTGCGGTGCCGCAATGCGAACGCAGCCACTGGGGCCCTCCGTGGAGCTCCCCATGGGGCCACGAACCGGGTGAGGGGTGTGCCGAGATGGGCGCGGTGCCGCCATGCGAACGCAGCCACTGGAGCCCTCGGTGGGGCTCCCTATGGGGCCACGAAGCGTGTGAGGGGTGTGCCGAAATGGGTGCGGTGCCGCCATGCGAACGCATCCACGGGGGCCCTCGGTGGAGCTCCCAATGAGGCCACGAAGCGTGTGAGGGATGTGCCGAAATGGGCGCGGTGCCGTCATGCGAACGCAGCCACTGGGGCCTTCGGTAGAGCTTCCTATGGGGCCACGAAACGTGTGAGGGGTGTGCCGAAATGGGTGCAGTGCCGCCATGCGAACGCAGCCACTGGGGCCCTCGGTGGAGCTCCCTATGGGGCCACGAAACGTGTGAGGGGTGTGCCGAAATGGGTGCGGTGCCGCCATGCGAACGCAGCCACTGGGCCCTCGGTGGAGCTCCCTATGGGGCCACGAAACGTGTGAGGGGTGTGCCGAAATGGGTGCGGTGCCGCCATGCGAACGCGCCATGGGGCCCTCGGCGGAGCTCCCTATGGGGCCACGAAACGTGTGAGGGTGTGCCGAAATGGTGCGGTGCGCCATGCGAACGCAGCCACTGGGGCCCTCGGTGGAGCTCCCTAAGGGCCACGAAGCGTGTGAGGGGTGTGCCGAAATGGGTGCGGTGCCGCCATGCAACGCAGCCACTGGGGCCCTCGGTGGAGCTCCCTATGGGCCACGAAACGTGTGAGGGGTGTGGCCGCATATGGCGAACTCGGTGCCACGAACGTGTGAGGGGTGTGCCGAAATGGGCGCGGTGCCGCCATGCGAACGCAGCCACTGGAGCCCTCGGTGGAGCTCCTTATGGGGCCACGAAACGTGTGAGGGGTGTGCCGAAGTGGGTGTGGCTGACGCGGAGGGGGAGGAGGGAGGAGGGGGCAGAGGAGGAGGAGGGGAGAACGCGGGGACCGTTTCTTCAAAACGAGGACCCAACACCACACGGTGGTTGGGAAAAAATCACGACGGGAGCCCCGGATCCCCATCGCTCTCGTACGTCACTCTTCGAGCCGCGTCGATCTGTGAAGGCCCCGGGGCCCGAGAGAGTGAGCGCAAACGCGCGCTGTGTGCAAAAAGTGCACCGTGAGGATCTCAGGTATATTGTTGGCGGCGCGCCGAGGGGGGTTCGGGGAAAGGGAAAAGGATCCTCAGAGGGGGGCTGCTTCTTGGAAGGCGCCAGCCTTACAGGTGCAGAGGAGGCCCGCGGCCTTCGAAGAAGCAGGGGTGCTCCCAAGAAGCCTTCCCCCCTCCCCCATACCCCCTTCTGACTACCTACCAGACCACCCCAACCCAACCCGAAGACCCGAATTTGACCCGAATTTCGGGTTGGGGGGGGTACGGGTTCCATGTGCTTTTTCAACGTTCCCCGACCCCCCCCCCACTGGAGATGCAGGGGGGAAATTGAGGCCTTCGCGTTGGGTTGGGGTGGTTTGGTGGGTGGTGACCTCCTGCGCGTGGCCGAGCTTGGCCGCCCGCGCAGCCTCCGGAGCGGCGACGGGCGAGCCGCCGCGCCCCGCCCGGGCGGCCGCCGGCGGCGGCGGCCGCGCCGGCCGCCACGCGGCAGGGCGCCACGCGGCCGGGCGCGCGGCGGGGCGCGGCGGCGGCCGGGCCGCCAGCATCGCGCGCGCGCGCGGCCGCGCCGCGGGCCGAGGCGGCTGCCCGAGTGCTCTCGCTCTCTCTGGGTCGCCGCCCCGCGGCCCAACCAAGGTCTCCCAGCGTGGCGTGCGCGGTGTCGGCCCTCGGGGGGCCTCGGTCGGGCCCCCGGGCCGTCGGCCAGGGGTCCGGGATGAAGAACCCTGGGGAAGCCTCCGGGAGCTCAGAGGCCCCGCTTTTGTCCACAGACGGACACACACACACACACACACACGAACGAACGAACGAACATACACACAAACACACACACACACATACACACCCAGACACACCCAGACACACACACACACACACACACACACACACACACGCACACGCATACACATACACATACACATACACATACACACGTACATCGACGTATACATGTACATACATACAAATATATATGTATACACGTAAACATATGCATGTACATGCACATGTGCACATACATATACACATACGCCTACATAAGCATGTACAAAGACATTAACATATATATATATATATACATATGTACACACAAACATAAACGTATGCATGTATTTATGCATATGCGTACGCACATACACCTCTATATATACATATAGATCAGTACCTATATATATATACACTTATACAATTGCATACACACGTTCATGCATGTGCACATGCATATACATACATATACATATACATGTGTACAAACATTTACAGATACATGACGACGTACACGTATATCAACATATGAATATACAAATGAATACGCGTATACATGTTACATAGACGTGTACATACACGTTCATATACACAGGTACGCACATACATATGCATGACATATGTGTAAAGATATGCATGTACGGGTACATGTACATCAACGTATACATATACATACAACATATGCGCATCCACACGCACGGACACCTATACATATATTTAGACAGCAACAGTGTCATGAACCTATACACATAGATGTAAATGTACATGTACATATGCATATGCATATGTACGTACACACACATATATATGTATATACATACATATGTTTACATACATATACATATACATGCAAACATACGTATGCAGGTATCTATAAATACTTATGCATCTACACATAGCCATGCACATGCACATATACACATAGCATACGATTACATACGAGCACCCCAAGACGGCCACGATGGGCCCAACATGGCCCAAGATGGGCCCAACATGGCCACTCGACGGCCCAACCAGCTCCCCAGATGGTCCATCGAGCCCAGAAACGACTCCCAAGAGGGCCCTGGGAGGCAAAATGCATTGGTCCTCAAGTTTCGGTGCCATGCTCGCATACTTGGCGTTTCGGTCTCCAGGGCGCTCGAGACGGCCTCAGAGCCCCCCGAGATCGCTCCAAGATGGCCCTAGGCACCCAAGAGGGCCCCAAGACGAGCCCAGGACGGCCCAAGAGGGGCCCAAGGCGGCCCCAAGACGGCCCAAGAGGGCTTCCAACGGGGACACAGACGACCCGAGAGGGCCCCAAGACAGTCCAGCTGTGCCCCCAGACCGCCCCATAACAGCCCCAAGAGGCCCCCTATATTACCCTGAGCACCACAGGGCCTCAAGAAGGCCCAAGAGGCCCCCAGGGCAGCCTGACAGCGGCCGTGGAAGACCCCGAAGAGGGCCCACTTGTGAACATGCAGTAGTACGGCGACAGTCAGAAAATCAATGTGTATATATGAGAACAAGAATTAGAATACTACCAGTAATCCTAATACTAAGAATACGAAGCAACTTGAGGATAATAGAGAGAATACTAACAACCACAACCACACAAAGAACAACAACAGCAACAAACACCAAAAACAACAGCAACAACAAAATGATACGAATACTAATGATACTACGACGACTAGTACTAAACCATGTTTACCATAAAACAAATAAGGATCCTAAGACTACCAACAATATTTGAACTAAGAATACGAATAGTCATAATAGCATGTATAAAAGCAAGGATAATGAGAAGAACGCTTTAAAGATGGTATGACAACATATAGCAAGAATAAAGGCACGAACCATAATACAACTAAGTATCACCATCATCTGAATCCTCAATTTAATGAGAATCAGAATGGTAATCATATTAATGATACAAACTAGAAGGATATCGATCCATCACATAAACATAGCGGAAAACAACTAAACAAAACAGCACGACATGACCAAGATCAATTCGCACCAGCGCCAAAAAAAATCGGCGGACGGACGTCGGGGGCGGTGCGCGGGGAACGGTCACCTCCGATCCCTCGCGCAGCCCGCCTCCCCCCTAAAAGAAAAACAGCGTAAACAGAAACTTGTGGCGCTCCGCGCGGACTTCTTGGATCCGCGCTGGACACACCTCCCCTGGCGCGCGGAACGCGCCAGGGGCGGCGCTGGAGGCGCCGCCGGGGGGGTGGGGGCCCAGCGCGAGTCCAAGAAATCCGCGCCCGGATCTCCCCAGACCCCCGACATCATGATTTGTTCACAGCGTCCACCCCCAAAGGCCTCGACTCATTCCCCGAGACCGTCTTCTCATCCTGAGTCGTTTTTCAACGGTCCCGAGGCCCGGTAAGGGCCCCCAGAGGCCGAAAACACACACACACACAACCTCCAGATGTGTTTATTGTTCACGACTCGGGGGGTCTGGGCTTCTCGCTGCAGGCGCCCTGCAGCGAGAGGCGCTGCGCGGGGGGGGGGGCGGGCGAGCGGCGGAAGCCGCAGCTGGTCCTCGGATTCGTCGTCGTCTGCGGGCCTCAAGAATATACACCACCACCACCACCACCTACATTCCTCCTCCCTCCTCTACCCTCCTCTTTCCTGGGAGAGGGAGGGGGTGGGGGAGGTGGTGGTGGTGGTGTACGTCTTTGGGCCCCGTCTCGTCGCCCTCGTCCTCCCCTCAGTTTCGTCATCGTCACCCCCCTCCTTGGCTGCGTCGTCGTTTGGCGGCGCGCACAAGTCGGTTGGGGGAGGGGGGAAGCCTTTAGGCAGGAGGCTGCTTCTCAGAAGGCGGCTGCCCTACGTCTATGGATAAGGCCCGCGCCTTATGAGAAGCAGGGGTGTGTCCGAGAAGCCTTTCCCGTCTCCCCCTAACCCGCCGTTGCGCGTGGCCGATGTCGCTCTCGTCCTCGGCTGCGCCTTCGTGTTCAAATGTTTTGTCTCTCCCTGGGCCAAAAGGGGCTTCAAATATACGCTGACTGCATGCGAGCGCCTGGCGGGATATTTTGGCCACGCCTCCGCTCGGAGGCATACTACTCTTCACACTCCTCCTCGCGGGTAGGGCGTCGGTCATTCACCGTGCCCGCACCCGCGCACTGCACGCCGCAGCCTGCTCAAACCCCTACTCCCCGCTGCACGCGGAGACCCAGAGCACTCTCTCCGGCCTGGTACACGTAGCCGAGGCGCTCCATGATCGCCTCCAGCTTCGGCCCGCTCAGGTACTTCGTGCCGGCGTTCGCGACGTTCTCCAGGCCCTTCTCCTTGAAGACTCTGATGCGAGACTCACGGACGGCATCTTGGATCCACAGTAGTGGCACCGCGATATGTCTGACTCGACCTAGCCCTGACCTCTTCATCATGCCCAGCGCCGCGCTGGAGTCTGTGCCGATAGCGGCCACCAGCGTAGCACCCAGATCTGCGGCATAGGCCTGAGCTCCAAGACACACCGCAGCCGCCCTCACCGCTACTCAATGATGGGGTCTGCTGCGTAGAACTATACTGCTTGATACTGTGGCTGCCGTGCTGCACACATCCACTCGTAGTACTCTTCCTGGTGACCACACATCCGCCCCAGTCGGAATCGCAGTATGTCACCAGTTTGTGCTGTCGATCCTGCCATGCGAACTCCTGCACACACCTGGGCTTCTTGAGCAGGAACCGGCCAAGGTGCTTGAGCTTGGCCATGCCCGACACCGTGGGGCACTTCATCTCGCGCGCCAACTCCTTGCTCGCAAACTTCAGGTCGTACCTGTCCTCCGCCAAGTAGTGGGCCCGCATGGTCAACGATCGGAACCTCCGCACTTCGATCTCGTCTTTGATCGGCGTCAGGTCTGGCACACCCGACACCTTCTCTCCTGGCGTCGACCGACTCTTGCTGGAACCTTTCAGCCCCAGCTCCTCGATGATCAGCGCCGCGTGCCTCGGGTCCGCCTCCACGGCGAGCACCTGCTTGCCCTCCTTCATCTTCATGGACACGAGCCGGTTCAGGATTCGAACCTCCTGCGTGTCTCCCAGCTCTGGATGCAACCCGAGCACGCCCTTCTCCTTGAGCTTGATATGCTTGCCTAGCTCCTCCTTGACCTGTCTGATCGACTCGCGCTGGCCTCCCAGCACGAAGTCGTCCCCGTGCTTCAAGCACCTCACGCGAAGCTTCTCGTTCCAGAACAGGCACGGGTTCGCCGCTCCAGGCTTGAGGCCGGCGTGATCCCGAGCAACTGTAGATGAGAACAGCTCCCAAGTCGCCGCCGCATCCCTGGTCCCGTACATGCTCTTCCGGAGTAGGGCACAGTAGCCCTCCCGGTAGTCCTCGTCACACAGCCTCACAAAGACCCGTCGGGTCGCCGGGCTGTGGAAATGAGCCCTGGTCGCGTCCAGCACCATGAACGCGTCAGGCTCGCACTTGTTCTCTTCCTCTGTCATGCCCAGGCTGAACAACAGCTTGAGGCACTCGATCGGCGGCGTCGGGGCGAAGACTCCCTCTCGTGCCGGGTCCTTCGCTTTGATCTCCTGCGCGCACAGCCTAGCGCGCACATCAGGCTTCTCATCGTCGCCCTTGTTGACGCACACCCACGTGACGCCGATGGGTGCCGCTCCCGCCTCGTCCCAGCACTGCTGGATGGGAACCTTCTCGTAGACCCCGAACGCCCTGATCTCCTTGAGCTCGTCCTGCTTGGCCTCCGCCACCAGACTCGGGTCCAACTTCAGACCCGTGAGCGAGTCGTAGACGTCGCGCCCGCTGCTGGGCGCCCAGAGCTCCTGGTGGTCGCCCCTCTCCGGCTCCTTCTCTTCAGCATCAACCGTCCCGAGCTCGCCCTCGTGCCACTCACCTCGGTCTTTCAGCTCGTCCACCAACCCATGAAGGATCGCCCGAACCAACTCAATCGGGTAAACCTCGCAGCCCTTTGCCTTGTTCCCGACCAGCTCAACGTGGCGGTGCTGTCGCCACGGAGGCTCCTCCTTGTTCGTACACCTCCTTGCCAGCTGCCTCGCTATCTGGTCGGAATTGGTGGCCCACCCAGTAGGCTTGACCACCAGCTGCCAGCTGCCGTCGACGTCGAGCGCCGTCATGCCGAACTGGCACATGTCGCTGCGCACCCTCTTGGTACTCTCTCTACTCAGCAGCTCCTTCACGCACTCTTCCTGCCATGACGTCGCACGGTCTGGATGCTCGTGGAGCCAGAACCGCCCAGCGTCGTCCTGCCACTGATAGAGCTCGCACACGAACTCGAGATGATTGATCGCGTCCTGCTTCATCGCCTCCCAGTCCTCGCTGCTGTAGTGCTTCCGGTTGAAGGTCATCAGCGAGCTGAACATCCTGCACATCGGGCTCCCGATCAGCAGGAGCGGTCTCTTGACCTTCAGGATCTCCTTCGCCAGCACCCTGTCCTGCGACCGGGAGAAGTCCCACGGACCTCCTCCGTCCGGCCTCTGGAGCTGCAGGTCGAAGGCATGGCCGAAGGCAAGACCCATCGCCTCGGCCTCCTCCTTGAACCTCTCCGGGTTGTACACCTCGCTCACGTGGACGTCGTAGCCCAGCGCGCTCAGCATCCTGCCACCCTCCAGGTAGTCCATCCTGGCCGTCGGCACGCTGGTCTCCTCGACCACCTCGTACTGCCTGACCTCATCCTGCTGCAACTCCTCGCTAGCCCTGCGCTTCTGACTCCCCCGCACATCCTCCATCTGGGATCCTTGCGCGGGTCCTGCGCTGCTGCCCTGCGGTGCCAGCTGCGCCTCCACCTCCATAGGTGATCTCTCGGCTGCCTCCGGGGCCTGGGCGGCACCTCCCGCTGGCCCCTCCGCAACTGCCGGCGGGCTGGGCGCTGCTGCAGGAGCAGCAGGCGCTCGCTGCCCTGCCGCCTCGATACGCGCTCGGCAAAAGTCCGAGTGCGCAACTCCACCTCCACTCACGTGCGTCGTGCCGTGGATGAGTAAAGCCTCACACCCTCGACATCCTGGCGTGAAACCGTACTTCTCAATCATGGCCTTGGTGACGTACGTTCTCCGCCGAACCACTGCTGGCTCCGGTGGCGTCTCGATCACCGGCGGCACGTCTGGTGGTGGACCTGGTCGTCCGACTTCCACTCGTACTTGAGGCGCAGGCACATCCTCTGGCGTCCGATTCCAGGGCGCGCCCTTGACCTTGAGGATCGTCTCCGGCGACTTGCGCATCACCTCCGGGAGCCTCTTCATGCTCCTGGCTCGGTAGACGCCGCCAATCTCATCACTGACGAACGCCTCGTCGCTGCCCTCCTGGACGCCCAGGAAGTGTCCCGTCCGCCACTTGTTCTCTAACTTGTTCATGCCCTGCGCATCGCCACGCTTCTTGCTCTTGTCCGCTGGGAGCCAGTAGATGCGCTCACCGAAAGGCAGTAGCTCACGTCGAAACGGCTTGCCCTTCGTCTTCTCATATGGTGTCTTCCCGTTGACGCCCCTGGAGAACCGGTTGTAGACGTACGCCGCCCACAGCACCAGCCAGGGCACGAGCGCGGACTCGTGCTCGACCTTGATGCCCTGCGAGATCTCCAGCGCGTCCCTGTGGGTCCGCACCAGGCCCTCGATCTGCATCACGCCGTTCTCCATCGCACCGTTCGACTCCTTGCTGCCGCGCGGGGCCTCCTCCGAGACCACGCTGTACGCAGTTCCCAGCGCCTGGTGCGCTGACTCCTTCAGCGCCTTCAACGCTGACTCCTGATCCGTCTTGTGGATGAAGTTGGAATGTCCCATCTGCTTGATCTGGCCACTCATGACCCCAACACTGCACTCGCTCGCGTCGCCCTTGCATGGGACGATCGCGGCCCCAAGCCACAACGTTCGAAAGCTCTTGCCCACCAACATCGGCATCACAGGATTATCATCTCGCCCGAGGAAGCCATAGTCGTGACCGACCGTGGGGATCACGTGCGACTTCTCCGCCTCGAGCTTGCGGTGAGCCGCGCTCCTGCCTCGGCCCATCACGCAGTGCCTGCGCCAGCTCCTGTACGGTATGTGCCCGATGTTGTGCTGCTCGATCTCCTCCTTGGTCGGCGCCTCCGGGTCCTTGACGACCCGCGCGGGCACCGCTGCCTCCTCGTCAGCCTCCATCTCGATGACGCGGCCATCTTCAGCTCCTGGCCCGGGCTCGCCCGGCGCCGCTGCCTGGCCCGACCCGCTGCTGCCGCCCTCGAATACGGGCGTCACCCAGCGCCGAGCCTCCTCGTCCTCACTGCTAGGCGGACTTACGGCCTCGCGGCCTGCCTCCTGCCCCCCAGCGACTGGGCCGAGTCCACCGCTGCGAGCATCATCGACTTCTCGTGCTGCTTCGGCGGCTGGATCTCCATGTCCATCACATACACGTCGTTCTTACGCCTGATGGGGATAGTGACCCCGGTGGCAATGTTCTCGATGTAGCTGTCGCCCTCGTTCGGGCCGAACGTCACCCTGTTGCCCTGGTCCACCATCTTGGCCACGCTCAGGAGCACCTTCTTCACCTCGGCCACCGAGCACGTCACTCGAGCCTTGCCGCCGTTGCGACCTCCCGCGTGGATGTTCACCACGCGCGTGCCGAGGTCCGAGATCATCTGTCCCCCAGCTGCCCGATAGCGGACCCCTCTGCGTGATGCCTCGCTCGGCCTCACCTTGTACTCCTGGCACGTGCTCACCGGCATCACGCTGACCGCCGCACCTGAGTCCACCGTCGCCTCGACCATGTAGCTGTTCACCTCCTTGTAGGGCTGCATGTCCTTGTCCGTCTCGTCCTTGCCGTAACCGTCGAGCGCGCAGATGTCGAAGCCGCCGATCTCAGGCTCCGGCTGGTTGCTCGTCTCCAGCGAGTTCGTCGTCTTGGAACCCCAGCAATCTTGTCCGCGATGACCCCACTTCCCGCACTTGTCGCAGTAGCCCCGGAAGTGGTTCTGGGAGTTCCCCTTTCCGCCATCTTTGCCCTTGTCGCCCTTGGAGTCCTTGCCCTTGCCTTTGTTGTCCTTGCCCTTGCCACGGGCCTTGTTCTTGTCATGATCTGTCTGCGGCTTCGTCCAGCACTCACTGCTCGTGTGTCCTGTCTTGCCGCAGTTCCAGCACGTCACGTTCTTCTTGGAGTGGGAGTTGTCCGTGTCCTTGCCCTTGCCTTTGCTGTCCTTACCCTTGCCGCTCTTGTCTTTGCCCTTCCGCTGCAGGGCATCAACATCCATCGGTGCCGAACCGTCACTGGTGTGGCTCTTCCTGGCCTCGAGGAAGGACAGCACCTCCTGCCTGATTGTGGTGTAGTCCGTGAGCGTCCTCGCATTGAGCTGGAGGTGAAGTCGCAGCTCCTTGGGCATCATCTCCGTCAACACTGCACACTTGAGCTCTTCATCAACCACCTTCTTCCTCTTGGACTCGTAGTCGCGGATCTGCGCTTCCCATTGCTCCAGCATCTTGGACGCCTGCTCCACCGTCTTCGCCGTGCCTGGCTGAGCTATCTTGAGGTAGGCAGCCCTGTTGCGTCCGACCGTCTTCGGATCCCATCGCCTCCATAGCCGACGCCACGCATCAAGACCATTATCTTCACGGCCATTCCTCAAGACATCCAGCGATTCACCTGTGAGCATCTGAGCGAGGGACACGTACACCTGCCTCCCGAGGTGCCTGATCTCATCCTGGCTGAGCGCGTCCGGCGGGTCATCCAAGTCGAGATCATCTACGTATCTCCTCGCCACTCAGCTCTGCCCATCTGAGGTATAGCCGCGCCTGCGGCTCGATGCCGCTGATCCAGTTCTCGTACTTGAACGCAAACTCCTGCCAGTGTTCTTCTTTGTTGTCGAAGTCCTTCGGCTTGCCGAGGCTCTTCGTGTCGATGACCGTCTTCATGCTGCCTCTGGCTACAGCTCTCAGCTCATCCATACGTACATCTTGTTGCTGCTGTTGCTGCAGCGCCTCCCGTTCTGCAGCCTGAAGTCTGTCAATCTCTTGTCGCTGTCGCTGCAACTGTTGGACCATCTCTTCCATCGGCTTCTGGCGCTGTTGCAACGCTGCCACCTGATCCTGCAGTTGCTGGATCAACTGCTCCATTGATTCTGAAAGAAATATGCCGTGAGCCCACTATGAAAGGTCGCGTGGAGCCTCACGGCTCCGCTACCATCTAAATGTTTTGTCTCTCCCTGGGCCAAAAGGGTCCACCGCCAGAACATATCCATATCCACCGCTTCGGAGTCGTGCCCTGGGATCTCCAGGAGTGGTGGATATGGATATCTGTCCGCCCGCATGGGCGGCCAGATATCCATATCCATCGCTCCTCGATTCCTTGGGGTACGACCCCGCGGCAGTGGATATGGACATATCCTAGTGGCGCAAAGGGGCTTCAGATATACGCTGACTGCATGCGAGCGCCTGGCGGGATATTTTGGCCACGCCTCCGCTCGGAGGCATACTACTCTTCACACGTGTCGTTTCTCCTCCTCCTCCTCCTCCTCCTCCTCCTCCTCCTCCTCCTCATCCTCCTCTTCCTCCTCCTCCTCCTCCTCCTCCTCCTCCTCCTCCTCCTCCTCCTCCACCGCGTGTCCGCCCCCCCTGCCGCGGAGGGTGCTCTCCCCAGGCCCCCATCGCGGCGCGGAAAGGCGTTTTTGTTCCTACTGTCGGCCTCTGGGAGCCGCTGCGGGGCCTCGGGGCCGTCAGAAGGCGACTTGGGATGGAAAGCAACAGCGTTCAACCGCAGGCGTCCAGATGCTTGCCACGAGATGTGAAGGCGCCCCGTGATAGTTCGGACAGCTTCCGTGCCGCCGGCGATGCGATGCGATGCGATGAAGAGCCAGTCCCTGGGAACCAGTTCTCTGGGGGTCCACGTCATGAGATAGAAGTTCACGACGTCGGGGGTCTGGGTCAGGCCCCTTGAAGTCGTCACGGGGTCTTGACCATGCCATTTCAGGGGCCCACGCCCCCAACGCTGACGGAATTTCCGCACGCTGCTCGGCGCTACCTTGGCGCTCTTCTGTTGCTCCCGCGTGCCCTTTCCAGAGGCCTCAGGAGCGTGGGTGGCGGCATCGCCGTCCAACATGCCGTAGAATGTCCCCAAGGGTCCGCGCTGAAGCCCTCGTGCCTCTTGGGCTGTCTTGGAGGCCCTGGGGGCCGCCCCAGAGGCCCAAACCACTGCAAAACATTGCGTCGTGTACCATGCTCGCATTCTCAGCTGTTCGGTCTTGCGAGCGGGCACGGCGCCCCAAGGAAGCCCCCGAGACACTCGGAGCCCTCCCCGCAGAGATGGCCCCCGAGACCACCAGCAGGCCCTAGAGGATCACCCAAGAAGACCCTCGAGGCCCCAAAGAGGCCCCCAGGAGGCCCCTAGAGTGCCCCCATGGAGGCCTTCAAGAGGCACCCAAGCAGCCTCCTACGAGACCTCCAGAGGCCTCTGAGAGGCCTCAGGTCCCCGACCCGCAGCGGCGGGATGGACCGAAGACCACAAGATACACAACAAAACGAGGCAAGCGAACAGGCATACTAACAACGTTTGGGTTGTTGTCCACCGCCGGCTCATCATCCGCTCCCTCGGCCTCTCCTCCTCCTCCTCCTCCTCATGCCCCTCCTCTCCTCCTCCTCCTCCTCCTCCTCCTCCTCCTCCTCCTCCTCCTCCTCCTCCTCCTCCTCCTCCTCCTCCTCCTCCTCCTCCTCCTCCTCCTCCTCCTCCTCCTCCTCCTCCTCCTCCTCCTCCTCCTCCTCCTCCTCTTGATCCTCCTCCTCATCATCCTCCTCCTGCTGGCCAGATGCAAGCGCTGTGGGACGAGCTCACCCATCAGGCGGCCACTGGGTCCACGTGCTCGGGCATGCCGCAGGCCATCATCGAGCAGAAGACCAGGGCGGACATCCAGGAGAGCAAGAGGAGGTGGAAGGGGTACACCCAGGAGGCCTTCCAGAGGGCAGGCTCGGCGGCGCACGGGGTGATCCAGAAGGTCCACAGGGAGCCTGCTGCCCTCCTCGGGCCCAACACCGAGCAGCCTACGGGACTGGTGGGTCAAGCGGCGCTCAGCCCCGTCCTCGAAGACTGGGCCCCCCAGCTGGTGCCATCCGAACGGTGAGGGTCGCCAGCATCCGCTGAGCTGGCAGGCCGCGTGGAGGCTCCCGACGATCGCCACCGAGCAGATGAAGGCGGCGGCGCAGCTGGTCGGCCAGAACACGGGGTTGGGCTGGGACAACTTCCACCCCGGGCCCCTGCCAGAAGTAGGCGACGAGATGCCGCAAGGGCTGGCGGACACCCCAACGCATGGGAGAGGGCTCTCGCCTGCGGCGAGCTGTATCAGCGCGTTCCTTCCCAAACCAGACGGGGCACAGAGGCCTAAGGTCCCATGCCGTTCCTGGCGATACTGTGGTCTCGGATCTGCCAGAAGAAGCGTGTCCGCTGGGAGCGCTCTGGTGATCATTCGGCGTTCTCGGGCACATCTTCGGCCAAGGGCTGCGACACAGCAGCCTGGCTGCACAGTGCGTTGTGGCCCACGCCGAGGACATCAGCGTGGAGGCGGCCTTGTTCTGCGAGGACTTGGCCAAGCACTGCGAGCACATCGGGCACGGCGAGCAGCGCAGCGCGGCGGACGCCCCTGGGCTCTGACGAGGACTTGCCCAGAGCCCTCCGCTGCGCCCGCCTGGCGCCGAGGGGAGCCAGGCGGCCACGCCCTTGGCAACGCCACGCCGGCCAGCGGCACGGCGGTGGCTGGTGCTCCTGCCCCACGGCGCTTGCCAAGCTCTTGCTGCTCTCAGCACGAGGGGCAGCGGCGCATGCGGCCCCAGCGGCGCGCGCACCGAATGCGGAGGACGACGTGTTGGGCCGCGTGGTCGGCTCGATCAGCTCAGTGGTTCGACACCTCTTTCAACATCAAAGAGGAGGCGAAGGAGGAATCCGCTGTCTCCCAGGAGGGCTATCCAAGAACAGAAGCACACCCAAACGAACTCGACGACAGGGCAATGAACACAGAAACTTGGAGAAGCTCCTGGCTCGAGGGAAGCGCAGAGAAGAGACCAAAAGGTGACTGCTACGGCATTGCCCCAAAAACGTGTTGGGCCGCTGTGGCAAGCGTTGCTCCACGGCCCCAAACCGCATGGCCCAAACGGGCACAGCTGTAGATCCAACACTGCATCACGGGAGCGCGGAGAGAGAGGGGAGGACGCAGTGAAGCGTTGTGGATGCAGTTCCCCCTGATCCTGGCGGCCATTTATAGAATCAAGCACCGCGCAACTCCAATACAAAGAGGCGCGGCACAGCACAGTAAATGGCACCAGGCACAGCACAGCACAGCGCAGCACAGCACAGCCAGTGGCTCGGCAACTCGGCGCGGCCTGCACGGCGTTCGACGAGCAGGTGGCGGAGACCAACCTGTCAGTCAGCCGAAAGAAGATCAAGGCGCTGGCAACCTCCACGCTGCCCAAGACGAAGCTGAGGCACCAGCCAGGGTGGGGCCTCAAGTGCAAGGACTTGGTGGACAGCCACAGGGACCTTGGAGGTGACGCGACGGCGGGACCCGACCGACGCGCGGCAGTCTCTGCCGACAGGAAGGCCAGGACCAGAGCCCAAGGCCGCAAGCTCACCCGCCTCTTCCAACCGGGAGCCCCTGTTGATCGCGCCTTGCGCGCAGGACCCGCGGCGAAGGCGACATGGGGGCTCATCAATCGTGGGAGTGCCTGATGGCCGACTGCGACGGCTCCGAGTCGGGGCCGCCAAACTCCGAGGCCGACGGCCTAGGGGGGCGGCAGTGGGTGTAGTCAGCTAATCGCAGCGGGAGGGCTGGCGCCGCGGCCCTTCGACCATCACCACCACGAGGGCCATCACAGCGTACGTCGAGATGGCACGGTCTGTGATACCACCTGACGGAGTGGCTCGCGCTTGCACCCGAAAAGGCTTGGCCACAGCGCAGGCAGTACACCCATGGAGGAGCGGCAAGGATCCCATCTCTCCGCTGGTCCTCACCCTCACGCGGATCACATGGGGCTTTGTTGGAGAAGACGCATGCCTTGTCCCCGATGCGAATGCGACGACCGAGCTCGACGTGCGCAGGTAGCCGCCAGCCTTCGTCGGCAAGCTGGTCACGCTCGCATGCAGGAGAGCACTCGGCTTGGAGGAGGTTGCTCGCCAAAGCCCCAGTATGTAGGGCTGGGAAGAGGCACCGAGTGGGAAACCAGTCATAGGGGCTTCTCAGCCACAAGACTCGGGCATGGGGCAAGCACAACCAGCGAGCCCTGAGGGGCCTCTTCCAGTCTCCAGGCAAGGGGGGGCCATCTGGGGAAACCGAAAGGTGCCGATACCACTACTCCCCAGACGAGGACCTCCCAGGAGGCCCGAAGAGGCGAACGCGAGGGAAGAGTAGCGGTATGGCTACATGTTCCGCCTCTGACCTGCGAGGACGGCTCGCTCTTCCACAGACGCTTCCAACGCGCCACTCACGAGGCCCAGAGGCGAGACACACTCGACCGCGACCTCCAGAAGGCAGCGGAGGCGGTGCAGCGGGGGCCCTCCCGTTCACCGAGCTCCTCGCGCGCGGCCTGTTCCCCAACGGGGAGGAGCATCATCACGAAGCCCAGGAGGACGCGAGACATGGAGTCTCGCAGCACGACTTCATGGCACCAGCGCGGCCCGTGCCTTGAGCCTGGCTCCTACGTCCTCGCGGACGGCTGAAGCATGGACCAGGCGTTCGCAGCCTTGCGTACCGCTGGCTGCGCGGTGGTCGTGTACGACCCCAATCGCCGCTTCCAGGCAGCGGCATAGGGGTGGTCCCACTCGATCAAGCACCCGAACGGCTACCACGTGACGGGGAGGACGACGAAGTCAAAACGCTGACGGACAAGATCGCAGGTGGCCTGCACATCGACTCCCTAGCCACGGTGCGCTGTGCCATTGCCCATGGCTCCGCTCAGGGCAGCTGGACCTAAGGATCAGCGAGCACACCTCTGGACTGGGCGCGGCGACAGGCTGGAAGGAGTCCAGATCATCATGGTCAAGGCGCACCTTGGCCAGAACGCCGAGGCAGACGGGCACATCACGCAGACGCAGCTGGACGTCAACCGCAAGGCAGACAAGCAGGCCAAGGCTGGCGCAGAGCTGTCCCGAGCCAACCCTGACGACATCCTAGTCCTAGAGGGGTTCCACTGCATCACCAGGCTTGCTGGGCGACCTGCTGGCATGCAGGCGGCGATGCTCAGCGACAACAAGATCAGGGACGGCACGGGGGTGACGGCGCTCAGGCTCATCTACACGGGCAACTTCCCACCCGAATTCGGCGACATCTGCGACGACCAGGAGCACGACCTCGACCCGCCAAGCGGCCAGCCGGCAGCCCCGCCAAGCCTCGAGCTGGAGCACCCACGGAGGAGGAGCCCACGGCCCGCCGCTCGCAGGCCGAGATGGCCCCGCCTCCGCCCCCGCAGCTGCCCGCCGCGGGCGGGTGGAGCCGGGCTCTCCTCCAGGGCCCCCCTCGGCGGGCTCCGCGGCCGCGGCGCCTCCACAGGCCCCGAGGCCAGAGGCAGCCCCCCCCGCCGTAGCCAGAGGCCACCACCTCCTCCCCGCGGCGCCCCGACGACCCGACCGACGAGGCCAGGAGGGCTGACGAGCCCGCGGGGGAGCAAGCTCTTGTACTGCTTGCGATGCTCGGGCGATGCGTCGGAGAAGAAGGGCCGCGCCTTGGCCGATCCGTGGCCGCCTGTCCCGATCGCCAGCGCACCAACGAATCGCTGCGCAGTGCTGGCGGTGAGGCGACACCCCAAGAAAGGGAAAAGCGTCCTGGGTGCCGTCGCCCCCTCTTCTGGCCAGGCGAAGGAGTTATGAGCGGGGCACTTCGATGGGCCCTCGGCCGCCCAGGGGAGGTCGGGCCCCGAAGGCCCACCGCCGACGGGCCTCAGCAGGCCCACCCTGTTGCGTACGCTCGCCTCCCTCGGGCGCACTCTGGCAAGAGGCCCAGGCTTTGGGGACCCAGGCGGCCGGGACTAGAGCCCGGCGAGAGCAAGAGCCCGCGGGCCAGCTCGAGTCGAATTGGATGCAAGACAACAGTTCGGCAGGGTCGGGTTTCCTCCTCTTCCGCCTCCTCCTCTTCCTCTTGTTCGTCCTCCTCCTCCTCCTCCTCCTCCTCCTCCTCCTCCTCCTCCTCCTCGTCCTCCTCGTCCTCTTCCTCCCCCTCCTCCTGCGTCTGGTCCTGCTCCTGCGATTGGTCCTCCTTATGTTCCTCCTCCCCCCCTCTCTCCCTCCCCCCTCCCTAGGGTGGGAAAAGTAGGAGGAGGCGGGGGGGGGAGGAGAAGGAGGAGGAGGGGGAGGAGCAAGAGCAGGAGCAGGATGAGGAGGAGGAGGAGGAGGAGGAGGAGGAGGAGGAGGAGGAAACAGAGGAGGAGGAGGGGGATGAGGAGGAGGAGGAGGAGGAGGAGGAGGAGGAGGAGGAGGAGGAGGAGGAGAAGGGAGGAGGAGGAGAAGGGAGAAGGGAGGAGGAGGAGGAGGAGGAGGAGGAGGAGGAGGAGGAGGAGGAGGAGGAGGAGGAGAAGGGAGGAGGAGGAGGAGGGGAGGAAAAGGAGGAGCATGAGGAGGAGGAGGGAGGAGGAGAGGGGAGGAGGAAGGAGAGGAGGTGGTGGAAAAAAAACAGGAGTAGCAAGAGGAGGAGGAGGAGGAGAGATGAGGAGGAGAAGGGGAAGAGGAGGAGGGGAGGAGGAGGAGGAGGAAAGGGCCGCAGAAGGGCCCGTAGAGGAGGCCCGCGGAGGAGGAGGGAAGGAGGAGGAGAGGAGGAGGATAGGCAGGAGATAAGAGGAATAGGGAGGAGGGAAGAGGGGGAAAGGAGGAGGAAGAGGAGAGAAGGAGGAGGAGGAGGAGAAGGAGAGGAGGAGGAAGGGAGGAGGAAGGAATGGAGGGGAGAAGGGGGGGGAGGAGGAAGAGGAGGAGAGGAGGAGGAGAAGGAGAAGGTGGAGGAGGGGGAGGAGGAAGAGGAGAAGGAGGAGCCCTGCGTAGAGAGGGAAGTCCCCTACCGTCCTTGCAATAGGCCCTGCGCCGCGTCGGGCGGGGCAGGGGGGGGCGGCCCCCCCGCGAAGACGTCGTAGTTAGCCGAATTTATATCGTGCCGCACGGGGGCGGCGACCGAGAGAACAAGAGACGGACGCGCACAACGGGGCGAGAGAGGAGCAGGGGGGGCGCAAGCAGCGGCATGGGCAGAGCTCAGGAGCGAAGGACAAGCGGGGGGAGGACCGACAGCGACGGTGGCGCGACAGGGCAAAGCGGGCTCGGCAGAAAAGGGCGACACGCTTGGGGGAGGCGGGGCATGAGCGGGCATGGGAAGGATACGGCCAGGGGGGGTCGAAGAAATACAACATCTGACAGCAGAGCGGAGAGGGATCGAGGGGGCGGCGCGGCTCATGGGCGCCGTCGTCCAGCGCGGACAGGGATGGTAGGTGGGAGAAACGTCGGGAGGGCCGGGGCTATGGGTGGAGGCCGTGGCCGACCACCCGTCACCCACGCCGCCGCCACGAAGGCCGAAGCCTCCCGATATACTCGGCACAGGTCCTTCCAAATTCACCAATGTACCAGCCCGCACCGTCGCAACCGAACTCGAGCGCGTCACCGCTGCTCCAGCAGAAATCGGAGACGAGGGTGTCCAGGTGCGCGCCAGCCCCGCTGGTCTCGAAAGCGCCACCGCACTTCCTGCAGAGGTCAGGGACGGAGGTGTCCAGGTGCGAGTTGGCCCCACTGGTTCAGCATTTCCTCCGACAAGTGGCGACGGCGAGCCCGAGCACGACAACGGGACTTTCGATTTTACGCCACCAGAGGCAGAGACCCCCTTCGAGGCATCCAGGTCGCGGCGACGTCGAGCCCGAACACGACCGCGGGACTGGCGATCTAAAACCGAGGCACAAGGGGCCCACATCGAGGCATCCATCACGCGGCGACGGCGAGCCCGAACACGACAACGGGACTTGCGCTCTAACGCCCGTGGCGGGTGGCGGAGATTCGGCAAGTGGCGACGATGTGCCCGAACACGACAACGAGGCTTGCGCTCTAACGCCGCGGTCTTGGACCGAGAAGCCAGGAGAGGCACGCCCAGCAGGTGGTGACACAGGGCCCACATCTCCAGACGGGACTTGCGTCCGAACGCCGACTGCCGAAGACGAAGCCAGAGAAAGCGAGGGGCACGAGCCACCCAAGGTCAACGACGCCGTCGGCAAAGATGCAGAGGACGTAGTAGATGAGCTCTGCGAGCTGGCCGAAGATCCCCCCGTCTCCGACGCACTGGATGAGCTTGAAGCCGAGGGCGCAGATGAGGCAAGAGGCCGCCGAGGACCGCGCTGCAGCGGGGCCAGGAGAGAACGCTCCTCCACGGACAGCCGCCGAGGCGCGGCGAGCCGCATCCAGCGAACCCCAGCCAGCGCAGCACTGCGTATCCCAGGTAGCGAGAGCGGCCACCTCTCGGAGCGACGCGCAGCGTTGCACATCGAGTGGGCGGCCGTCATCCACGAGAAGGCGAGGAGAGTAGGGCGTCGGAGTCTGCACTTAACCATCGGGCCACGTGGTAGCTGCCGTCCGAGCGCGGCCTCAAGCGCAACGCGAAGTCGAGGGCAAAGAAGATCATGAGCGAGCGCATCCCGATGTGCCAGGCAACCGAACGCACGGCATCTCCTCCCACAGGGGTGCAGGATCCGCGAGGAGATGAGCCAGCCGCCACACCAGGCGCGGAGCGCCGCCCACGCCCAGGGGCAGGGGCAGCGCCTGAGGAGGCGGCCGACGTCGTCCCACTCGATCACGTCGATCAACTCAGGTCTCGTTCCTGCGAACGTGAGAAGGCGCCTCCGAATGTGATCGCGAAGAGGAGCATCGCTGACCGCAACATCACGCATCGCCAGATGCGCAGCCGGCTGGGGACGAGGACGACCACGAGGAGACGGGGCACGGGCAGCGTGGGCGGCAGGGCGACCACAGGCGAGCAAGTCCTCCCACGGCCCAGGCGGCGGGCTCCCGACAGCAGCAGCGCGAAGGTTCTCCACCAGAGCGGGGGAGCGCCAGTGGGCGGGTAGCACCGCCCAGAGTTGAGCATCAGGAGCGACTAGTCCGCGGCACACGCCTCCGCGCGCGATTGCAGGCTGGACAGGACCTCGCTGTACTGAGGGAAGGTGACCAGAGCCGCCCTCGGCAGCGAGGCGGCGTTGAGGTGGGGCCACCGCACCACGCGAGGCCCGCTCAACTTCTCGATCTGGGGCCACGCCTCGGCCGTGAACGCGCCTAGAGCCACTCGAAATACCTGTGCCAGAACGCCCATCTCCAGGCGCAGGGCATCCCGAGGGAGCCAGCAGGATTGAACGATATAAGAGAGTGTTGTGACAATCCTTGGGTTGTAAATGCTCGCAGACATCGAAGCAGGAGTGAGGTCTACACTAAGAGCACGAGCCCGAAGCCGGAGTTTGGTGATCGGGTCCCTCCAGACCTCTGAGAATCAACCGCTGGACCAAGCCAGACACCCAAGTACAGGAGGGACTCAACGATCTCGAATGAGGCCCAAGCAGGGACAATGCTCCCAATACAGTCCCGAAGACGACGCCTCAGGCTGTCGCTGAAAGCCTCAGATAACGGAACAAGTTTGCACTTCTGTATCTTAAGAGCGAAATTCGCATTCTGGTCAGCCACTGTCATCGCATCGTAAACCTCCCTCAGATAATTGGGCGCCGCTGAAAGCCCCACCAATATCATCGGCACACGCACGGATAACCCCAGACCCTTGCGAGTCGATACGAGCGGCTAAGTCGACCAGGAAGGGCGGGGAGGCCAAAGCATAGAGTGAGCCCGATAATGCACATCCTTGGACATCCCACTGCGGACCCAATACAGATGCGCATGTTGCCCCGCCGTAACTGCAATACCCTCGATAGCTGAGTAGAGGAACGAAACGAGTATCAAGAAGGCAGGCGGCAGCTGGAGCGAGGAGAGGACGAGCATGAGGCAGTCCTGGTTCAGGGAGAGGAGGATCGGGATGACTCGGACGGCAGGAGGGAAAATGTCCTGCTGGCGGCGCCCAGCTCCAAAACATTCAAACCAAAGTTCCCCCTGGGAACGAAGCCTCGCTGGCAATCAGGAACAACGTGATCCAGCACAGGTCGCATAGGAAGGTTCATGGTAGCAGCTAGTATCTCGATACAATTACGGAAGCCAAGGACACGAACTTTGTCGGGGGAACGCGTGCACGAGCCACTCTGCAGCCCGTCGCCATCGATGTTTTTTCGGGGGGAAGGTTTGAATGGCTTTACTCGCAGCATCAAAAAGCACCTGGCCCGTGGAGACCCACTCGAGGCAGGCCCAAGGGGGCCTCGAGACCAGGAGGATCGGCCTGCCAGGCCGCATATGGGAGCCCGTCTTCACCAGTAGCCAAGTGCCGAGCACGAGCAAGGACCGACTTCATCATCTTGGGCGAAGGGGGGAGGTCCCCGGGGGGGATCTCACGGATGCATGGCGTCGCCGCCGACTCGCCCCACGACTTCTTTGAGAATACAAGGGCCCGGAACTCACGCAGGCACATGAGCCTATCCTTGGGCGTGGACGCAGGCGAGAGATTCGCAGAGGTGACCGCGGTGAGCGAGGCCCGCCGGTTGAGAGGCGACCAGATCCTCGCGCGCCTCTCCAGCGCACGCAGCTGGGCCCTGAGCTGGAGGCTCGCCCTCAGCCTCGCACTGCTTGCGAAGCTCGGCGCGCGCAGTAAATGCCGCCTTGCAATGAATACACTTAGAACAGGCCAGGAAAGACTCGGGGTGGCGCAATCGTACCACAGCATACTCAGCCACAAGGAAGTCGGGCGTCACGGCATGAGAACGGAGTAGTTTTGCCCCGAGAGCGAGGTCCTGCCTCCAAACACACCGAGCAATCGACCGTGTTAGCTGAAGAAGAGCACGCGGATGGTGGGGATGAGCACGAAGGAGCCGATCACGAGTCTCACGAGCGGCGATGTGAACCAGCCCCCTGCATCGCTCGAAGCGGCGAGGGGGGAGAGACGGGGTAGGTCGGCACAATCGACGAGCGCACGCAGTCGCTGGCGATAGAACGAATCCTGGAACACACGACGGTCGATCGGCTGCTTGCCTGCGCGACGGGGACGCCTCGGCGGGGTAGCGAGAACAACTGCCACACGGCCCGACACAAGAGTATCTGATACTTCAGCGGCCGCGCCGACGGTGTTGACCTGGAGAAACAACTGACATAGCATCCACTCAGGGCACGAGAGGAAGAGACGGCCGATGCACGATTCAGAATTGCTGGCTTTCTTCATAGTGGGAGGGCGAGGTGCTCTGCACCTCAAGCAGCTCGGCAAGCGCGCGGCGCCAGGTGGACGCCTGCGCATGGCGCCGCCGGGCCGCGCGGCGGACCGCAGCCTGCGGCACGTGCAGGACCACAGCCTCCCCCGACGCGAAGTTGACGATGACGAGACGCTCGGCGGGGCCCCTGGCCGCGAAGGCCCGAGCACCACGGAAGACCCGCACCACCGCCGCGACCTGCACGGCGGTGAGCTCGCGATTGTGGACATTGATTATCCCGGCAAAGCAACCTAACAGCGATGTGTAGAAGCATACCTGAAAGCATTCCCCTTAAGATTCAGATGAACTCCTCCTCCTCTTCCTCCTGCTCGTCCTCGTTCTCGTCCTCCTCGTCTTGCTCGTCCTCCTCCTCCTGGTGCTCTCTCCTCCTCCTCCTCCTCCTCCTCCTCCTCCTCCTCCTCCTGGTGGTCCTCGTTCTCCTCCTCCTGGTGCTCTCCCCCCCCTCCTCCTCCTCGTCCTCCTCCTCCTCCTCCTCCTCCTCCTCGTCCTCCTCCTCCTCTTCCTCCTCCTCCTCCTCCTCCTCCTCCTCCTCCTCCTCCTCCTCCTCCTGGTAGTCCTCCCCCTCCCCTCCTCCTCCTCCTCCTCCTCCTCCTCCTCTTCCTGGTCGTCCTCGTTCTCGTCCTCCTCGTCTTGCTCGTCCTCCTCCTCCTGGTGTTCTCTCCTCCTCCTCCTCCTCCTCCTCCTCCTCCTCCTCCTCCTCCTACATACTCCTGTGGTCCTCGTTCTCCTCCTCCTCCTGGTGCCTTCCCCCCCCTCCTCCTCCTCCACCTCCTCTTCCTCCTCCTCCTCCGCCTCCTCCTCCTCCTCTCCTCCTCCTCTTCATCCTCCTCCCTCCTCCCTCCTCCGTCCTCCTCCTCATCCTCCCCTCCTGGTAGTCCTCCACCTCCCTCCTCCTCCTCCTCCTCCTCCTGGTAGTCCTCCCCCTCCCTTCCTCCTCCTCCTCCTCCTCTTCCTGGTCGTCCTCCTCCTCCTGGTCGTCCTCCTCCTCCTGCTCGTCCTCCTCCTCCTCCTCCTGCTCGTCCTTCTTCTCCTGCTCCTCCTGCTCCTCGTCCTGCTCCTGCTCGTCCTCGTCCTCCTGGTCTTGCTCGTCCTCCTCCTCGTCGTGCTTTTGCCCCTGCTTAAAATGTGGCCCAGGAATGGGAGTTCTGGGAAGTCGAAGAGCACGAGGTTGCCTACAGTTGGCTACGGGCATTCAACATGTGGCCCGGGAATGGAGTTCTGGGAACTCGAAGAGCACGAAGTGGCCTACAGTTGGCTCCGGGCATTCAAAATGTGGCCCGGGAATGGAGTTCTGGGAAGTCGAAGAACACGAAGTGGCCTACAGTTGGCTCCGGGCATCCAAAATGTGGCCCGGGAATGGAGTTCTGGGAAATCGAAGAGCACGAAGTGGCCTACAGTTGGCTCCGGGCTTCCAAAATGTGGCCCGGGAATGGAGTTCTGGGAAGTCGAAGAGCACGAAGTGGCCTACAGTTGGCTCCGGGCATTCAGAATGTGGCCCGGGAATGGAGTTCTGGGAGGTCGAAGAGCACGAAGTGTGTGACTGTTGGCTTAAAACGATCTCTGCGGCACCCTGTCCGGCACCCGCCCAGACCCCCCTGTGGAGTGATCTGTGGGCTCTTTTGAGACCACTAGAAACCTATCAGTCTTCGCTGTTAGGTAAAAATGTCGAGCTGGACGTCCGCGACCTCGACCATCACGTGGATGACACGCCCAGCCACCAGTGTTACAGCGCGAGTTTGAACAGGATGACCACCCACAGCACCGAGAGCAGGAAGTAGGACCGCCACACCACCCCGCACCCGCTCCTCGGGTGCGTCGCCACAAAGTGAGGCGTGAATTGTGACCGAGGGGTCGATGCTCCGAATGAATACACTGTGCTGGCCAGCATATTGCCGAACCTCTTGAAGAGAGAGACAATACCTTTGCCGATACTCAACTCAACTTCTCAACGTACATCCTGTTGAGCGCAGCCTTAGCCCCTGCCGCTTGCAAGGAAGCCCTGGCATTCCACATCACTACACGTAGTGGAGGAATAGCACCACCAGGTACAGCAGTAGAGCATGTGCAAAGTCTCGCAACGTCAAAGACACCACTGGGGCTCAGCTGGCGGCGCCACGAGGCGACGCGTGAGCTGCACGAGGTTGTTCTTGCACAACTTGCGCTTCTGCAGTGCCGCTGGGCCCCGCATGATGGCAGCTGGAGCTGCGCCTGCAGCAACCTCGACACGAAGGGTCGTGTCCCATCCGACCGAGAACGCGCCGCGGTCGCGGTCGCTGAAGAGACGAATGGCGGGGTGGGCCTCGGCGATGGTGGAGCGACAGCGGCGGAGCAGCATTTCGGTTTTGATCTGATGAGGGCTCCTGTCGGGGCCGAGGTGCATGCGGGCCTGCGCGGCGCCGGGCACTTCAACGTGGAACTCCTTCCACAAACCATCCACACGAAGACGAGAAAGAACACGAAGTGCCTTGCGCGAGGCAACGGCGACGAGGCCGCCGAACTTGAGAATGAACTTCTTGCAGGGCGACTGCCCCACTGGGGAAACGTCGTAGTCCGACTCAGGAAATAGGAGCTCGCCGAGCCACTCTTTGAGCGCCGCGCACACGAGCTGCTTAGTGGTCGCCGCTTGGCACATGATGACAACAGCCGTGGCGTCGACGTCGCGCTCGGATCCCTGCGGGACGGCGAGCGGTGGATGGGGGCGCTGCTCGGCAAGGGTGAGCTGATCGCGGAGCTCGCGCATCTGTTTCTTGAGCTCGTCCACATCTCCTTCGATAGACGGAATACGACCACCATGACCTTGTAGAATTGCGTCGAACCACGCCAAGAATCTGCTGATCGAACAGCTCAGGTTGACCCGCGAGTTCGCTCCGAAGTTGGCCAGTAAGGGCAAGCATCTTCCCATTGGCCGAAGTAACGTGGTCGGTGACACATACCACGACAGAGTTCGCCAGCTCCTTTTTGACGCCCTCCAGTGGAATCGGGAAGAGATCCATCCACACCTGTCGTACGTAGTCATCCGACATGTACTCATCCTCGGTCTTCTGGTCGCAAGCATCAGCTGCGGCAGCGCGCTTGCGAGGAACGAACTTGCCGAACCTACTCGCAGGAGATGGGCCACCAGTAGGAGCAGCGCCACGGCCACCCTTGCCCGCGCCGCCAGCAGGCGCAGGCGCAGGCTCCTGTGAGGCGAAGGTGGGGCAGACGTCGATGGCGGCGGCGTCCTGAGACGAGAGCAAGTGGGCGGCAGCGGCGGCCATGGCCGTGAATCTTGAGGCGATCGGACCGACAGGAACGGGAAACGCCTCCGTTTACCCACAGACCCAAGCGCAGGGAGGATGGACCAGAAAGAGCGCCAGACTTCAAGAAGTCTTGCCGCGGACTAGCGGTATCCGCTTGGCTCCCAGGGGGAAGCTGCATCTTCAGCAAAAATGGCGATGGAAGAAAAGGAGGAGAAGGAGGAGGAGGAGGAGGAGGAGGAGGAGGAGGCGCACACGCCTCCGCGGCGACCGCCGCCGCTGCCGCCCCCACGGCCACAGGCTCCAGACGCTGCTCCTCGGGAAGCGCGCGGCGCAACGCTGGGCTGCGCGTCCCCTGGGTTCCGCGGCCTCCTCCTCATCATCCTCGTCCTCGTCCTCGTCCTCGTCCTCCTCCTTCTCCTCCTCCTCCACCTCCTCCTCCCCCTCCTCTTTCCTCATCCTCCTCCTCCTCCTCCTCCTCCTCGTCATCCTCCGCCTCCTCCTTGTCTTATTCTTCTGAGTATGATAAATGTTATGCCTCTTCGTAGTAGTAATAAGTATAGTATTATGAATAGTATTATTCTTCTTAGTTTTCAAACTATTCTTCTTAATATCATAAGTTCCCCTAGTAGTAGTATTTATCACATTCGTCTTCGTATTACTAGTATTGGTATTAGTGTTCCTCCTCATCCACCTCCTCATCCTCCGCATCATCATCGTATTCGTCTGTGCATTAGCCTTCGGCTTCGTATTCTGATTCGTGTGAGTAGCATTATTCGTATTAGTACTAGTCGTAGCATTCGTAGTATCACTATTATCATTAGTAGTAGTGCTCGTATTAGTCGAATTCTGGTTGTTCTTAGTATGGTTATTCATATTTTGTGTTATGGGTATCAGTATGTGTCGTTGTGTTATT
>CAUYUJ010009286.1:0-5000 GCA_963575745.1 Prorocentrum cordatum
GTAGTAGTAGTAGTAGTAGTAGTAGTAGTAGTAGTGGTAGAAGTAGTAGTAGTAGTAGTAGTAGTAGTAGTAGTAGTAGTAGTAGTAGTAGTAGTAGTAGTGGTCGTATTAGTCGTAGTAGCAACATAATTAGTATTATTAGTAGTCGTAGCAGCAGTAGTGGTAGTAGTAGTAGTAGTAGTAGTAGTAGTAGTAGCCGTAGTAGTAGTAGTAGTAGTAGTAGTAGTAGTAGTAGTAGTAGTAGTAGTAGTAGTAGTAGTAGTAGTAGTAGTAGTAGTAGTAGTAGTAGTAGTAGTAGTAGTAGTAGTAGTAGTAGTAGTAGTAGTAGTAGTAGTAGTAGTAGTAGTAGTAGTAGTAGTAGCAGTAGTAGTAGTAGTAGTAGTAGTAGTAGTAGTAGTAGTAGTAGTAGTAGTAGTAGTAGTAGTAGTAGTAGTAGTAGTAGTAGTAGTAGTAGTAGTAGTAGTAGTAGTAGTAGTAGTAGTAGTAGTAGTAGTAGTAGTAGTAGTAGTAGTAGTAGTAGTAGTAGTAGTAGTAGTAGTAGTAGTAGTAGTAGTAGTAGTAGTCGTAGTCGTAGTCGTAGTAGTAGTAGTAGTAGTAGTAGTAGTAGTAGTAGTCGCAGTCGTAGTAGTAGTAGTCGTGGTAGTAGTCGGAGTAGTAATACTAGTAGTAGTGGTAATACTACTACTACTAGTAGTAGTAGTAGTAGTAGTAGTAGTAGTAGTAGTAGTAGTAGTAGTAGTAGTAGTAGTAGTTTTTGTCATAGTAGTTGTCATGTTTAGTAGTAGTATTTGAAGAAGTAGAAGTAGCAGTTGGTAGTGGAAGTAGTAGTGGTAGTGGTAGTGGTAGTGGTAGTGGTAGTGGTAGTGGTAGTGGTAGTGGTAGTGGTAGTGGTAGGGGTAGTTAAGGTCGTTAGCAGTCCAGCGTTCTGGAGTATTTCAATTGGTTGTTGTAGATGCTGAGGTAGATGTTGATGCGGCGGTTAATGGGAATGTCGACGCTGATGTTGACAAATCTGCTGATGTAGGTGCGTGTGGGGGTTCTATTGAACTCGCGTGTCTAGTTCGAGCGTCTTGCGCGCTTGTGTGTTTGGTCCCCCCGTGCCCCCCCCAAAATCGAACCAGAAAAAACGGCATGAACATCAACTTTTGGCGCCCCGCGTGGATTTCTTGCCCCTGCGCTGGGCCCCCCTCGGCGGCGTCTTCAGCGCCGCCCCTGGCGCGCTCCGCGCGCCAGGGAGAGGGGCACAGCGCGGATCCAAGGAACCCGCGCGGAGCGCCAGAAGTTTATGGCGTCTCTTCTTCTTCTTCTTCTTATTCTTCTTCTCCTTCTCCTTTTCCTTCTCCCCTTTCTTCACATGCCGGACACCAAAGGTCGCTCTTGCGTGCAGCCGACCCCCCCCCTCGCGGGCTTCGGCCCCCCCTCTCGGGGACGCTGCCGCCGCCCCGCCCTCTGCCCCGTCCGCCCCCCGGAGCCTGGCCTGCGAGGGTGCCGCCCGCCCCCTCCTGCCCTCCCGGGCCGCCCTCGCTCCGTGGCGCCTCCTCTGCGCCTCCGCACCCGCCCCTCTCGGCGGCGGTCCCCCGCCCGTGCTGCCTCCCGATCCTGGGCTCAAGTCGGGCCTGTCCCGACTTGAGGAGGAACATTCAAGGATGTTGGGCTCAAGTCGGGCCTGTCCCGACTCAAGTCCTGGCCTCCCTCTACAGGAGGAACATTCAAAAATTGTTAAAACATAGTACTGGGACGTTTTTTTTTTTTTTTTTTTTTTTTTTTTTTTTTTTTTTTTTTTTTTTTTTTTTCTTCTTCTTTTGTTTTGTTTTTAACATGTTTTTCTTTGGTTGTTTTGTTCTTTTCTATATTATATTAACACGTAGCAATTGGGTTGAGTATTTTCTGGTCCATTTTGAATTCTTCGTCCAACATCCGCCTGTAGGGGGCCATGCCCGACCTACTCCTGGTGAGGCAGCCGGGGTCTTCACCACCCCCAGACCACTCCAGCCCAACCCGAAGACCCGAATTTCGGGGTGGGGGTGGGGGGGCGGTGCGGGTCCCGCCCGTGTTTTTTCTCCACGTGCCCCGACGCCCCCCCCTCCCCCCTCCACTGGGAACGGAGGGCAAAGTGGGGCCTGCCCTCGGGCCCCCCCCCCCCCTCTGTGGTGCCCCCTTCGCCCCCTGCACCGCTCCTCGCGGCGGCGGTCCCCCGCCCGTGCTGCCTCCCGATGCTCGGGAGGCAGCCAGGGGTAAGTTGGGCATGTCCCTCTACAGGAGGAACATTCAAGAGTAGTAAACAATCAGTCTGGGGGTGATCTTTCCTGCTCTTTGGATTCTTTTCTGATTTGGTTGAATGTTTGTTGTTTTTCTTCCAGAATCCGCCTGTCGGAGGACATGCCCGACCTAAAGCCAGGGGCCTTCACCACCCCCCGGACCACCCCAACCCAACCCGAAGGCCCCCATTAGACCTCCATTCCCAGCGTGGGGGGGGGGCGTCGGGGCACGTGGACAAAACCACGGATGGAACCCGTACCCCACCCTGAGATTCGGGTCTTCGGGTTTGGTTGGGGTGGTCTGGTAGGTAGTCAGGTCTAGTGCCTCTCCCTGTGGGATCGGTCCGTCCTGCTCCTGCTTTCCCGTTCTGCCTCGGGCGCCGCTGTCGCCTTACCCCTCCTCGCTTGGGTTCTCTCTGTCGTCCTCCTTGTTGTTTCCCCACGGTGCTCCCTGGTCCGGGATCTCCTCACGTTGCCTTGTTTCTCCCTTGTGGTCGACTGCCGTTGCCGCCCTCCTGCTGCGCCTCGCTTGGTGCCTCGGCTCGTCACTGCCGTACTGCTGCTCCGCTCCTCGCTTCCCTGTCTCTCTTCCCTCGCTCCCCTCTTCTCTCGCGACCGCCCCCGCGCGAGTGTTGCCGTCGATCCCCCATGGGCGGATCCAGCTTCTCCACGCTGCGTGCGCTGGCCTGGCCCGCGCGCTCCCTTGACCTGCGCGGCGCTGCCGCGCGGCGCGGCCGCGACGCCAGAGAAGTGTGTGCGTGCGTGTCCTGCTGGGCCGGCCGGTTGTCGGCTTGCCTCGCTTGGTGTCGCTTGCCGCGCTTCGCCGGGCTCCAGTCCGCTGAGCCTGGCTGTGCCTGCATGAATCGGCTGAGCGGCTCGTCTCCTCGATTGTGTGCGCCCGAGAAGTGTGTGTGTGTGTGTGTGTGTCTCATCCACAGGTCGCGCCTGAGGACCGTCTGCTCCGCCGACTTAAAGAGTGTGTGTGTGTGTGTGTGTGTGTATGTGCGTGCGTGCGTGCGTGCGTGCGTGCGTGCGTGCGTGCGTGCGTGTGTGTGTGTGTGTGTGTTGGACGGATTGAAACAGCCTGCTCGCGCCCTCGCTGGCTTGGACCAACTGGCCTCGTAGTAAGATGTGTGCTTGGGTGGGGGCATGTATGTCAAAGGGCGCTTTGGCACGCATGTCCGCGGTTACGTGCGTACATGATCACTCAGATACGCTTGCATCTTAATTCACCAATCAGAGCTTGCCTCTGTAGGGGTCCTAGCGGATTCATATTGTTAGGTTAGGTTTGTCGCCGATTTTCGCTGCACGCCCGGATGCCCGGGTGCCCGGGGGTGCCCGGGGGTGCCCGGGGCCCGGGTGCCCGGGGGGTGCCCGGGGGTGCCCGGGGGCCCGGGTGCCCGGGTGCCCGGGTGCCCGGGCGTGCCCGGGCGTGCCCGGGTGTGCCCGGGGGTGCCCTATAGCCCTATAGCCCTATAGCCCAATAGCCCAATCGCCCAATAGCCCAATAGCCCTATAGCCCTACAACGCTATTGCCCTATACCTCTATAGCCCTATAGCTCAATAGCCCTATAGCCCTATAGCCCCCTAGCCCTATAGCCCTGATTGGATTTTTCTGGTATCATGATATTTTTGTGCAAGCATGTGTGTGTGTGTGTGTGTGCATGTTTCGGCGCATGAGTGTATGGGGGAATGCGTGTAGTGCGTGTGCGAGGGCGACTGTATGCCCGCGTGCGCGAGCGCACTCGTACTTTCTGGTTGCAGTTGTCCTCCTGTCCGCGTAACCGTCGACCAGTTCCCCTCCCCCCTTCCGCTCCCTCTTTCGTTTCGTCAAGGGCCTCTGTCCTGCATGTGCCACCTTTTGCCTATGCAGCCTTTCTGCCATGCCTCTGTGCTGTCGCTGCTCACCCGCTCCGCGCTGCCCGCCAGGTCCGGCAAACGACAGCGAAGTGATTAGGGAGCTCCCGCTGCATGAGCGGAAGACGGTCATGCTCCGCAACATTCCCAACAGGCAGCCAGTGATTTTCGCAAACCGTTCAATTACAACGCCTTTTCGTCTTCTCTCCCACCTCCTCCTCCTCCTCCTCCTCCTCTTCCTCCTCCTCCTCCTCCTCCTTCTCCTCCCCCTTCCCCCCGTCCTCGCCCTCCTCTTCCTTCTCCTACCCCTCCGCTTCCTCATGTACGCTTGAGGTGCGCCACGCCTCGTCCCACTTTTGCTCCTCCTCCCCTCTTTTTTTAACGTTCCTTCCCCTCTCCTCCCGCCCCCTCCCACCTCCGCCTCTTCGTCTATCTCTTCGGTCGGTCTGTCGGACGCTGACTGTTTGTGACACGGGGGCCGATTCCAAGCGCGACCAGAACGAGGGCAGGCACAGAGGCGGAGAAGAGCAGAGCAGCCGACAGACTGGACAGGTTAGGACCGACGCGCGCCTGCTGGGCCAGGGCCGTCCGAGCCAACAGGTCCCAAATCTGCCCCTGGATCAGGCCGTGCTCCCAAGGGGGGGCTGCGGTGCTGGCCCTCGGCAGTGCGGTCTCGTCCAGGCAGGGCCGGTCAAAATCCCAACCCGAGAAAGGAGGTCCCAACGGGGGAACTCTGAGCACCCGCCAACCTTGGAAACGCTGTTATCCCAACCCTGGAAAACGTGGTTCCCAATCCTGGAAGCGCTGTTCCCAACCCTGGAAACGGAAGGCCGAGCACCGGAAGCGGAAAGGCCGACCACTGGAAACGGCAACGGAAAGGTGTGC
>CAUYUJ010009286.1:10000-35144 GCA_963575745.1 Prorocentrum cordatum
CCGGAGCCAGGCGCGGCGATCCGATCTCGATGCGATTCGGGGCGATTCGCTGGCGGTCCGATCGGTTTCCGATCCGATCCGATCTCGCGATTCGGTCGAGCTTGGGCCTGCCAGACGCCCCGCCCGAGAGCAGGCCCCGAGGAGCTGGGCGGGCGCTCAGGGGGAGGGATGGAGGGGATGGGTGAGGGGGGACGGTTCGAGAAGTCGCACTCGACAGCGGGGGGCCATGGGCGGATTGCGTGCAGGAGGGAGGCCACCTGCCGCAGCAGAGTCCCCCCCTGACCCTTCCCTGCCCCCGCCAGTCCCTGTCCCTGTTTGGCGGCGCCCGCGGTGCGCAGCCTCGCATTCCGGGGCATGGGGGCGGGACGGAGGGGGGGCGGGGACGGACGAAAGCGGGGACCAGGTGCGCGCAGAGGTGCAGAGGAGCCAAAAAAAAAGATGGGGACCTCGAGGATGTGGGAGACGCGATGGGGAGGGCGGGTAGGCCCAGATCACAGGGGAGCTGCGAGAGGCCATGCCGCCCTCGCCCGCGCGGCCGCTCGTGACCTGGCCAGGTACACGCAGGTGATGCTGCTGCAGCTCATCGACGCGAAGGGCTTCGAGGGCACCTATGATTTCGTGTACCTCCCAATGGATTTCCGCAACGGAGCGGGGGGATCCGGAAGGGCCCTCCTTCCTCTGGAGCGCCAGGCAGTACGACAGTATCATAGACCTTCGGTCGTCCTGGCGGATTTCTTGGACCGGCGTTCGGTCCCCGTGTGGGGAGGAGGTGCCGCGCCGACCCAAGGCATCCGCGCAGACCTCTGGAGTCATTTATTTTTTTGTTGTTCTTGCTCCTGGCTTGGGAGGAATATCGCTTCTTCCCTTTCCATCGTTTCCAAGTGTTGCAGGGCCACCTTCCTTTGGTTCTTTTGCCCACCCCGTGCTCGTCCTTTTCGCCTGCCCCCGCTCGTCGTTCTGGCCCTGCGTCCTCCATCCTCCCTTTCCTTCCTGCAGCCTTCCACCAGCATCCTCCTCGTCTCCTTTCCAATTCTTCCTCATTCTTCTTTCATCATTTCATTGTCTTGATTCCCAGCTCTCCTGTGCACTTGGGTCCTCGGTTTGAATCCGCAGCGCCGCGCATCACTTTTGTCTCCCCTCCTTTTTCCTCCCTCCTTCTCCTCCCCCCGGTTTTTCCTAGCCATCCTGTGTTGCTGTGTCCTCGCTCGAGTCCGCGTTGCCCCGCGTCTCCTTCCTTTCTTCCTCCCCTCCCTGCAACCCGCTCCTCCTCTCTCGTCGACGTCTTCGTCGTCGTCGTCGTCGTCCTCCTCCTCCTCCTCCTCGTCCTCCTCCTCGTCCTCCCCCTCCTCCTTTTTCTCTCGACAGGCTCCGACCACGCGCGGGCCCCCAGGAGCGCCGAGCAACGATGGGGGGCAGCCGCGCCCGTGGGGCGGAGGTGGACGGGCAGCCAGGGTGCCCCCTTCCCGCGCCCCCGCGGGGGCAGGCAGGCGCGCCCAGTGCTCTGGCCGCTGCTGCTGGCGCTGCAGTGCACATTGTTCATCTCTAGTCCTTCGAACATTCTTTGATTTTTTGGGGGCCAAGGTCCTTTCATTTCTGACTGTTCTATCCTGGGCCCCTTCCTGGCCACTAGGGGGCCAGGAACACTTAGAAAGGCGCACAAGTAGAAATGAGCACGGCTAGCAATGAACGACGTGTGCCTGACACCGACGGAGTCCCGTGACACGTCCATCCGTGTCTGGAACCGTCAGGACTTGCTGAGCGCGGATGGGACACAATACAGTCGGGGCGCTGAAGAAGGAACCCTTTTCGTTTGGGAGGGGCTCCGTGTTCCTTGATTATTTCGCAGCTTGCCTTAGGTTTTCCGTAGGTTTTCGATGGGAAATCGAACTTTAACTGATGGGAAAACGGGGCCTCGTTCCTTATGTAGGGTTCCTTCGGTCAACGCCCCGACTGTAGTTGACGCCCTGACGGGCGCTGGTACCGCGGGCCCACCTGGGACCTGCGCGCCAGCGCGTGGTGGTCAGAGGCTCATCGCAGGGCATCGGCGCAGCTCCACCGTGATTCACTTCTGGTGGGAGCGAGCTCGGATAGCGAACGCCCGTTGTGGCTGCTCGCGCCTCGTGTCCACGCGCACCTTCGGCACCTCAGACATCCGCAAGACCGCTCCAGCACCCAAGGGACGTCGTCGCGGCGGGACTGAGTCAGTGGCGTCCTCCCCCTTGATGCTGGCAGTTTGCATATTGTGTTTTCCGCTGGGGCCGTCAGCGCGAGGAGCGGCACCAATGTGGAACAGACGCGCGCAAGTATGGAGCGGGATGGACACACGATGAACTGTTATGTGTGTCACAGCGCTAGACTCCAGAGCTGCTGATGGATATGAACTCTGGAATGGTGCCGCATTTTACGGGCGACCCCGTTGTAAGCGCATTCGGCGCGGTGCATGAATCAGTTGCTGGCGATTTTCTTATGAACGGTTGATTATTTCCAAATTGGTTGCAACCAGCACGACGACACAGGTTGGATATACGTACTGCTTAACGAGAATGGAGCGTCATTTCAAATGCTTTGCAGTTGCTTTCTACAAAGCGCGAGATGATTTGTTCGCTGGGCAGCAGCATGGCAATATCAGCAGAACAGGCTCGAGCTTTCGCCGCATTTTTTGATCATGTGCTTATTGTAGCCAATATTCAGGTCATCACCCCTGTCTGCCAGCAGCAATGAAGAGAACGGCGGGGATCGACAACGACTAGCAGGCGCAGCGCTTCATAGTGAACGTATATTTGATTCCGGGAAAAGGTTGCGCGACGCAGTGGAGGAACTGGAAGTATCTTTGGGCACGCTGGAGTCACACCCGCGACGACAGGGTATATTTCATTTATCATAGGAGTCATATGCAAGGAAGCCATGACACAATATTGACAGGATTCGGTCCGGCCCGCAACGCGAAACATTTTCTGGCAGTCGCATGCGACGGCGGCGGAGGTGGAGGCTGTGGCGCAAGTTGGCGCTGCCATCAAGAATGACACGGATGCCCTGCGCAAAGGGCGACGACGACGGGATCGTGAGAGGCGAAGGTATACCGATTCAGAAGCCAAGTTTCCTTGGCGAAAGTGCGATATGGCTGTTCTTCGTCCGTCGATTGGCTCTGCAATTGGCGCGGCGGGTATCGGAGAGCCGAGGAAGACAACTACCGCGCGCGCCAACTGCGACCCCGCCAGCGAGGAGTGGACAGACTTCTTGGGCCCTGAAGGGAGGCATATTTTGCGCACTTAGCACCCGCGTCTGCCACAACGTGACGGGGGCGAGGCTCGCGGACCTCAGGAACACAGACGACTGCGCGAGCTCCTGCAGGTACGATCTGACATCAGCGATGGCCCAGAGAGGTGCGATTGGCTCTGAGGCTAGCAGTAGAAGCGTGATGGGAACGAATGCTGACATATTTGCACCATCTTATCTGGGTCTTCCTCCATTGAGATTCCCTCCCGACGTGTGCGTGTCCAGGCTGGATTTCGCGGCCCCAGGCTGGCGCGCAATGTGGTCGCGCGGGCCGGGGGCGCGCCCGGACTGGCCGCTGGGCGGCGCGGAGGCGCCCGGGCCGGGGGCGCGCAGACGCGGCCGGGCCGAGGTCTGGCATCGAGGTCGGTTCGGGGGGGCCCTCATGTTCCTTGTGTTTGGTGGATGTTCTGGTGCGTCCAGGGGGGGGGGCTGCCGTCGGATGTTCTTCAGTTTGGGCCCGCTGAGGGTCTCGTGTTCTCGGCGGATGTTCTTCTGTCGCGTGTTCGGCTGTGCTCGGTCGCAGCCATATGTCTTGCATCTTGAGTGTCGCGGGGGTCGCGGGAGGGGGCCGCGCGGGCTGGCGCCGCGCGTTCGCGGAGCAAAACAACTGCCAGTGCGGGCGTCGCTGCCTCGCGGAGTGGCGCCAGACAAACGTGAATGGGAAAGCAGGGCCACCGTTTAGAAGGTTGGTTCATGTCCTGTGCACTTGGTGGAGAGCGGCGGTGCGAGGGGCCCGCTATGCGCTGGGTCTTTCCAGTTGCCGCCCTGGGCGATCGCGTCGCGAGGTAGGCGAAGGGGGCGCGCGATGCAAGCAGCTCGTGTAGTCGCCTGGACGGGCCCCCTGGGACAGGGCGCGTTTTGCGCGGGGTGCGCCGCGACCGGCGCCGCTAGACGTGGAGGGGCGCGCAAGCTAGAACAAGGGGGTCCGTGCCCGACTTGAGCTAGACGAGGAGATCGGTGCCAGAGGCGCCAATCCCTGACAGTGATGGCGCACGCGTCGGGCGGCGACATTGCGGCGCGTCGAGCGTCCGACGGATTCGTGGGAGACGTTCCCGCGCGCGAGGTCTTCGGAATCGATTGAGCCCCCCCCGTTCCGGTGGGGCGATGGCGCGCCCGGCGCCCTCGTGGAGCGTTGGCCTGGCGCCCTGGCACTTGGCCGTTGCCCGGCGCTCCTCGGCCCCGGGCGCCGTGCGGCAGTGGCGACCTTGTCCAGTTCGCGGCCCCTCGGGGATGGCGAGGCCCCTGTCTGATCTGCGTAGCGCCGAACTAGGCTGTGCCCGGCAGCGCTATCTGTATTTCTATTTTAATTACTTCCACTAGTGCCATTCTGACTACGACTGATACCACTATAATTTTTTGTATATAAAAATCAAATGCTTTCGTTATCAATATTTTTAAGTTAGTTATACTACTGCCCATCATGTCCACTACTACTAGGACTGGCACTGCCGGCGCTACTGCTGCGATGACGTTCGTCGACGTCGCCATCGCCGCCGTCGCGACAACCAAGTGAGACGCCACAAGCTCAGATGCTAATCGCAGGGGGCATCGAGGCGCAGGCGCGCTGGATCCCTCGCGCACCAGCGCCATCGACAACAATGCCACCTCTCAAACAGTTCCGAGGAAACCAGTAGCTTCCCTTGGCAGCGAGCCAGTGACTCTACCTATGACGACACCACCCACTGCCGAGGCACTGCCGTCTTCGACGCCGCAGAAGACACCGCAATCTCTGGCGCCGCCAAGTTCACCGCGACACTGAGCAGCCCCAGCTTCGCCAGCACCTACGATGAATTGCCCCTTCGAACGCGCGCCAGCACATGCCGTTGACCTCGCGCTTAACGAAACGCTGCTATCTCCGACGATCGGAGGTCTGGCTGGCGAACGACCGCCAACGACGGGAAGCGGCGCTCGCGCTTCTCTCTCCCGTCCGCACAAGCAGGGCCCCCGCGCGCCCGAAATCCATGTCTGACGTTCAAGGGCTTTCTTTCTTGCGGGGGCGCGTCCGCAGTGTGCGTGTCGTAGGCGGGCCGATGGAGCGCCGCCGTCGCTGGCGCCCAGCGCGAGCAGTTCGGGCCCGATCCTGCTGTCGATCCTTGCAGGCGATGGCCGACGGCCGGCTCTCGGGCGACGGGGCCCGTCGCCGCCTCCGGCGATCGACCGTTCGCCCGCGCCGCGAGCGGGGGCGGGGCGCCCGGGGAGACTCGAGGAGTGCCGAGCTTTCTGGGGCCAGCAGGTGGCGTTCGGCGACTTCAGGGGTCATTGCTCTTGCGCTCGCAATCTCGGGGGCGACGATGTCCGCGGGCGGCTGGCGCTCCGGGGGTCGCGGTTTCTCGGGCCGGGCCGGCGCTTTGTCGTGGACTTGGGGCGACCGGCTGGGTATATCTGCGCCCAGAGCGACGGCGGGCCTGCATATGGGGGGTTTCCCGACGCTGGAGGGGAAACGTCGGACACGCGGGGGGCCAGGTCTTTCATTGGCAACGAGTGGTGTCAGCCAGTGGTTTCATTATCGACGCGGCGTGCTCTTGCAGATGGGCCGAGTTCATGGGCGCGGCTTCCCGTTCTCGCAGGAACGTGATGTTATGGGGCGCGCCCCGTCGGAGTCGGGGCTTCCGCGGCGAATTGTGGCTTCTCCTCTCAGCGTCTAGAAGGGCGCGCACATGGGGTCTTCGGTCTTTCTGACAGCGTTCACGCGGGGTTCCAATTTGAGGGATCTTCGCGCATCTTGTTTGCAATTCGGCGCCGGGGCCTGGCAGCGGAGGAATGTCTGCATGGGGCCGCCTGCGACTGCGAGGGGGCGCCTTCGACGGTGCGGGCCGTGGGCGCTTCGCGCAGGCGACGGCGAGGCACCTTTTTATCTTCTGTTTGCCACCGCTGAACTTAATGCATGGCGCGGCGGGCGCTAAGTTGTTGTCGGAAGCTGGAACGTATGCATTGCCAGTGACGGGCTCTCTTTCAATCCCAGGACCTCTTTTTGAGGGTGGGGGGCGACGTCGGGGTGGCGTGGTGTGCACTTCTTCCCCGTTTGCAGAGTGTAACAAAGAAAAATGTATACGCTGGGATCCCGCGTGCACCGGGGTCTGATTTCTTGTGAGAGTTTCAGTGCAGGGCCGGAAAACCCGTTGGTGTATAGAGTTCGGTTTCCTATGTTGTGGCAGCTGGCTTTGGCCGCGTGCGTTGAGGGCGACTTGCAGGGGGTGCAGAGCGCCTTCGACGACGGCTTCTTCGCCTGAGCGGCTGGGTCAGAATGGCATGGGCTGCGTGCGTTGACGATGTCATCGTTTTTGCGATCGGAGCTCGGAGATGCAGTGGGCAGGGGCAAATGATGAGTAATTGGAAAAGGTGAAGCGCCATGCGCCCCCTGTTACGCGTGGGAATGGCGCGTAATTTCGTAGGGCGGCAACTCCTTCTCACCGATTATGGCCGCTCGTGGGCAACCTTGACCGCGCGGGAGATAAGGCAACGGGTGACGGAACCACTGGCGACCGAGGATGTTCACAGGGCAAAATGGACGATCTGCCCAATTGTGCCAACGTGAGCGGTAATTAAGAGCGGCACGCACCGTTCCGGCCGACCGTGATCGGCGGACGCGCTCCACGAAACAAGTCCATGGCCATATTTCCCTTCCGTGAGATAGGCGGACCACGATGGCTGGCGTTTATTGCATGTGCTTCTCGCGTGGATTCAGTTGCGGCGTGTGCTTGCGAAGGCAGCCTTGTCTTTCGGGCGGGGGAAAGGGAATGCCCGATCTGGTGAGCCTGATGTGACGCGCTGTTGGACCGAATGCTACTTTGGAAGATATGGTCGCAGATCAGTTGTGCAGCGTTTCGACTCAAAACCAATTAGTCACAGTGCGTGCCACTCTTCAGCCACATGCTGTTTACGACGTCGGTCGGTATGTCGGTATGTTCAGTTCATCGGTATTGGATTTTCGGAAGTTTTTTGAGCCGCAATCGTTTACGGTTCCAGATGGTCGGATTACGGGGTCCGTATCACCAATTACGTGGAGTGTTTGGACTTCGGGCAGTTTCGTTTTAGTGACATTCGATTTCCAGCTGGCGAGCACTCGATTTTCTCGGTCTTAAGCGTGTAAGTCGAAACTCAGACGCGGGGGATTTCATATTTCGCTCACGGTCCCAACCGCAACACGCTATGCGATTGGTTGATCAGAAAGGTTCGGTGTTGGCACTTTGATGAATTAGTGATTGCTGGCGGGCGTAAGTGGGATCTTACATCAGGACAAGTAGCACGTCGCGGCACTGTTCATGTTCAACAATACCCCAGGGCCCGTTCGGCCGTGCTACCGTCGCACACGATAGGGCTGCAAGTCAGTAGCTACAGTTTCCGAAATTAAATTTTAGCTCAGCCTCAGATGCAGTACGTAGTTGTAGGACAGCCCTGGCCTAAACAAAACGCTGTTGCGTTCTAGTAGGGTTCGGATAAGAAGCACCAGACGGATCAAACACTATACATGGGCACGGATCCTGTTTGTTATATGGTTGCTGTTCTGCAGCAGAACAGCAGAGCATTCCTGTGTAATCCGTAGCCCAGATGTGAGTTCTCTGCTCCGTACGCCCCCGTTCCACTCTTCCACTTCCGCCTCCCCGTGTCCGTGTTCTCTTTCTCCTCAGATTCCCGACGTCGTGATTTTCCAGACTGTGGGCCAGTGGAGGTCTCAACCGTTTCCCCAGGTTCAGTCCATCATTCCGAGCAGTTGTTCGACCGCTCGTGGGCCCCGGGCCTGGGTAAGGGCCCTGCAGAGGCTTAGCTTTGTCAAACAAGAGTTGTGTTCCTCCCCCCTCCCCCTCCGAGGGGTTCTCGGTCTTCAGGCCTGCCCTTTGGGCTTCTCTTTCTTCTTCTCTCCCTCCCAGTTTCATTTTGTGGCCAGAGCGGCCGCGTTGCGGTGCTTCGGAGGCGTGAATCTCGGTTACGCGTTTGTGAACATGTTGGAGCACGAGAGCGCGGTGCGGCTGACAGACATCTTTCACAGGTTCAACGACTGGTGCTTCGAGAGCGCGAAGGTGTCGCCGCCTCCGCACCCAGAGGGGGGCCGCAAGCAGACTATCAGAACGACGGAAACCAGGACAGCGCAAACCAGGACTCTGCAATACCCCGCCAGAGAAAACGATTCTAGTCAACCTGCATAGTAAGGATGGGCAACCTTCCCAAGGGTACCCTTGCATCCTTGCCTCCTCGGCCCATCCTTGGCCGCTTTCGCTGGCCGCGCCCCGCCTGCAAAGTGTCGACCAGGCCTTCCAAGGCCCTTACATCCTTACCGTGCATCCTTATATCATACAGGGTTGACTGTATCAGAACGACGGAAGCCAGGACATCGCAAACCAGGGCTCCAGAGAAAACGAATAGTGGAGGCAGTTGCTGGGGGTGCCACTGTCCTCTGTTCTCAGTGTCCCTGTTTTTTAGGGCTCTGAGGATCGGTCGTGCGTCACGCGTGTCGGTAAGCACATCGTCCTCGGAGTGCCGTGTTGCGAGCCACGCGCAAGAATTCTTCCGAGTGCTGGGAGAGGATAGAGGAGAAGAGAAAGAGGATGAGGATGAGGATGAGGATGAGGATGATGATGATGATGATGATGATGATGATGATGATGACGACGACGATGATGATGATGATGATGATGATGATGATGATGATGATGATGCTGATGATGATGATGATGATGATGATGCTGATGCTGATGCTGATGCTGATGATGATGCTGATGATGATGATGATGATGATGCTGATGATGATGATGATGAGGATGAGGATGATGATGAGGAGGAGGAGGATGAGGATGAGGATGAGGATGATGATGAGCATGAGGATGAGGATGAGGATGAGGATGAGGATGAGGATGAGGAGAAGGAGGAGAAGGAGAAGGAGGAGGAGATTGAGGAGAAGGAGGAGGAGGAACAGGACATACACAAATGCACCCTTGCGCAAGTATTGCACCCATCGCGCAAACTAGTGCATCCAGGCAGCAATTATTGCAATTACTGCTGCCCTTCTCCCCGCGGACCGCGGACCCGTCTGCGCCAGACCCACTACTGCGGCCTAAAGCGCGGCCAGGGGAATGGGGAATAGGTTCGGGCTCGCGCCCCGCCGGGAGGAAGGAGCAGCTGGCCCAGCACGGATCCTTCGTACCCCCTGCGCCTCCGATCAAGTCCGCCTCGAGGGCTTCCTGCCCGCGCGTGGCGGTGGCGACGGCGTGGCCCTGCCCCTGCCTCGCCTGCTCGAGTGTCTTCCCCGGGGGCGAAGGTGGTGGGCGAGCAGCCGTGCTCGGCCAGTCTGCCCGCGCGCGCTCTCGCGAGCGCGGGGGCAGTGCCGGCCCCATAGAGAGGGCGGGGGCAGCGGCACGCGGCGGTGGTCGAGGAGGAGGAGGAGGAGGAGGAGGAGGAGGAGGAGGAGGAGGAGGAGGAGGAGGAGGAGGAGGAGGAGGAACAAGGGGAGGAGGAGCTGGAGGAGAAGGCGAAGGAGGAGGAGGAGGAGGAGGAGGAGGAGGAGGAGGAGGCGGAGGAGGAGGAGGAGGAGGAGGATCGCGGGCCGCTGCCCCGCCGGCTGCGGGTCGGGGGGCGGCGCCTGGTCGCTGGCATCCCGCGCACGGCCGGGAGCTCTTGGATCGCGCATCCGATGCGCGATCGACAGGTTCCGCTGCCGCGTGTGCTCTGCGTGCCACTGCGCCGATGCAGCGAGCGGTTTCTGCGTCGTTGTGCAGCGGAGACGTCTTTATTTCACCCGTGTCGCAGCACCTGGTTTTGACAACATTTTTCGTGCAAGTTAATATTTTCTTGGATTCCCAGGCTGCCCATGAGTAGCTGCCTCTTAAGCGTATCGCTCCGTCGGTTTTGGCCCACCGCGCTGCGGCGCGACACGCCGTCCACTTTCCACTCTTCAGGCTGCAACGCCCCGAGCCCTGCCGAGCCTCCCTTCCCGCGGGGCGGAGCGGCACGCTATCCTCAGGAGGGGAAAAAACACAGACACAATTCATCGTCTTTTCCCCAGAATACATGGGAAAATATGAGAAGTTGGGGGAAGACAGAAACCCATAAAATATAGGAAGATAAGGGGAATCCAGGTATTTGTGTGTATTTATTCGTGTGTCCCAGGGCCCCTTCATATCCGCTTGCAGGGCACAGCGTGTCGCCGGGGCCGCCGCGGCGACACGCTGAGCAAGAGTCCCCGACCGTATTTCTCCGGCTGTTGCGCCATTCCCGACCCAGCCAAGGTTTTGGGGGCTGGCACCATGCGCTTATCTACGCTTGTGGGGGTGATCGCCATCTGCTCTATGCGGAGACACGCCGAGCCCCATCAAATGCCAAGGGGATGTGGGAGAGGGCATTCAACGGAGGCAATACATTTGTATACACACACATATATACACTCCGAGATGTCAGGTGGGAACTATTGTAATCAGCCCGACGCCTCATGCCATTCATATCTTACAAATTCGCAGGTTCGGAGAGGCGGAGCAGCGCGCCACACTATCAAAGAATCACGCTCAGCAGCGACACAGTGTGAATGTGTCACGTAGATGTTGCCCGAATGGTTTTGCCGAGCCGAGCGCGCTTGGTGCGGCGATGCATGTGGGCGTCTGCAAGGACGGTGGTCGAGGCTGGTGGAGGTCCTATCCGTAAAGGGCTTAGCCCTCTGCCGCAATGGGATGTGTCAGAGCTATGTTGAGGTGTTTCGGCACCATTTTGAAGACTTCTGGGCCACACGATGCGAGGGTGATTGGCATCAAGCAAACGCGTTGATACGTTGAAGTTCTTCTTGAATCTTTTGTTTCCTTCTTAGAGCGTTTCTCTAAGGTTGTATATTTGAATCCCTCTTCCAAAGATTTGGTGCGGGTGCTTGAAGCCTTTTGGCATACTCGCGCGGTTGGAGCTGTCTTCGATTCGTAGCTGCGGGTCCAGCCCCGATTGTTCAGGAAGCCGACCCGAGTTCTCAGATGATTTTGGCCTCGTCAGCCCGAATCAGATTCTGGCCTCGGGTCCGTTATGATTTTCCAAGGAGTTTGGGTTCCGGAGCGCGAATCTGGTGTAATCGGGAAGGGGTTCCGGTCGCTGGAGCGCGAATCTGGTGTAATTTTGAGGGGTTCTGGCCCCGGGAGCACGAATCCGGAGTTTTTTTGCAAGGGAGTTTGGCTGTGGGAGTTCGAGTCAGGTGTAATTTATATAAGTGATTCTGTCTTCGGGAGCGGGAACCTGAATATTTGCAAGGCGTTATTGTTTCCGGGGCGCGAACTTGATACAATTTTAGCAGGATTCTGGCCTCGGAAGCGCGAACAAGGTGTAATTTAAATGGGATCCTGTCCTCGGAAAGAGCGCGTTCTGTGGTCGCTTTGAGGGGGGGGGGTTTGGAGCTGGACACCCCCTCCTCCTGTGACGGAGGGGGGGGTCTTTCGACCCCCTCCCTTTTTCTCCTCTCTCCCTCTCCTTGGGCCAGCGCCTGCGTCGGCGGCGGCTGGCGGCGGCGGCGGCGGGGACGACGACTTCCTTTCTGGGCCAGCGCCGGCGCCTGCGGCGGCGGGCGGTGGCGGCGGGGAGCGTCGACGAGGACGACGGCGACGATGATGACGACGACGACGACGCTCCGCCACCGTGCCTTGGTTTTGGGTCAGAGTCCTAATGGATGCCTCTTTGGGTCTCGTCGGAGGGCTCTCGGGGGCCTCTGAGAGGCAGTTCTGGGCGCCTCTTGGGCGTCTCTTGGGGCCTCTCTGAGGTGGTGGTGGTGGTGGGCCGAGGTGGTTGTGGTGGCGGTGGTGGTGGTTGTGGCGGTGGTGGTGGTGGTGGTGGTGGTGGTGGTGTGGTTGGAAATGGTGGTGGTGGTGGTTGTGGTGGTGGTTGTGGTGGCAGGTTGTAGTTGTGGTGGTGGCGGTGATGGTGGTGGTGGTGCGGTGGTTTTTGGTGGTGGTGGTGGTAGCTGTGGTGGTGGTGGTGGGTTAACGTTGTGGTGGTGGTGGCGGTGGTGGTGTGGTGGTCTGTCGTGGTGGTTGTGGTGGTACTGGTTGTGGTGGTGCTGGTGGGTTGTGGTGGTGGTGGTGGTGTTGGTGGTGGTTATGGTGGTGGTGGTGGTGGTCTGTTGTGGTGGTGTGGTTGTGGTGGTGGGTGGCGGTGGTGGTGGTGGTGGTGGGGGTGGTGTGGAGGTTTATGGTGGTGGTGGTGGTGGGTGGGTTGGTGGTGGTGGCGGTGGTGGTGGTTGTGGTGGTGGTGGTGTGGTGGTGTGTTGTTGTTGCTGTGGTGGTGGTGGTGGTGTCGTGGTGGTGGTGGTTGTGGTGGTGGTGGTCTGTTGTGGTGGTGGTGTTGTGGTGATTTGTGGTGGTGGTGGTGGGTTGTGGCGGTGGTGGTGGTGGTGGCGGTGGTGGTGGTGGTGGTGGTGGTTGTGGTGGTGGTGTGGTGGTGGTGTGGGTTGTGGTGGTGGTGGCGGTGTTTTGTGGAGGTGGTGGTGGTGGTGATGGTGGTGGCGGTGGTGGTGGTGGTGGTGGGTTGTGCTGCTGGTAGTGGTGGTGGTTGTTGCGGTTGTTGTGGTGGTGTGGTAGTTTGTCGTTGTGGTGGTAGTGGTGGTGGGTTGTTGTGGTGGTGGTGGTGGTGGTGGTGGTGGTGGTGAGGTGTGGTGGTGGTGGTTGTGGTGGTGGTGGTGGTTGTGGTGGTGGTGGTGGTTGTGTGGTGGGTTGGTGGTTGTGGTGGTGGGTGGTGGGTGGTGGTGGTTGTGGTAGTGGTGGTGGCGGTGGTGGTGGTGGTGGCGTGGTAGATTGTGGTGGTGGTGGTGGTGGTGATGGGCTGTGGTGTTGTTGGTGGTGCTGCTGCTGGTAGCGGCATTGGTGGTTGTGGGTGGTGGGTGGTGGGTGGTGGTGGTGGTGGTTGTGGTGGTGGTGGTGTGGTGGTTTGTGGTGGTGGTGGGTTGTGGTGATGGTTATGGTGGTGGCGGTGGTGGTGATGTTGGTGGCAATAGTGTGGTGGTTTGTGGTGGTGGTGGTGGTGGTGTTGTTGGTGGTTGTGGTGGGTTGCGGTGGGTTGTGGTGGTGGTGGTGGTGGTGGTGGCGTTTTTGGTGGTGGTGGTGGTGGTGGCGGTGTGGTGGTTCGTGGTGATGGTGGTGGTTGTGGTGATGGTGGTTTGTGGTGGTTGTGGTGGTGGTGGTGGTTTGGTGGTGGTGTTTTGTGGTGGTTTGTGGTGGTGGTGGTGGTGGTGGGTTGTGGTGTTGGTGTGGCCTTCGGCTCTTCCCGCCACCGTGTTTTGGCTTTGGGTCAGAATTCTATTGGATAATGCCTCTTGAGGTCTAGAAGGGTCTCGGGGGCTCGCCGTCGGCGCTGCTGGCCGCCGCCAGCGCCAGCGCCGGGGGGGGGGGGGCTTTGGACCCCCCCCCCACTCCCCTCCCACTCCCCTCTCCTCCCGCTGGGCCCTCTCTTGTCATCGTCGCTGCGTCCCCGCCGTCGGCGCTGCTGGCGGCCGCCAGTGCCGGCGCCGGCGCCGGCGCCAAGGGTGGGAGGGGGGGGGTTGGAACTCCCCCGTCCCCAAGGGGCGGGGGGGGTTCGGGAGGGGGGGCGGGGGTAGGGGGGAGGGGAGTCCCCCTGGTTCTGATCGACGGCGCCGAGTGTTGGGGGGGGGCCACCCCCCGGGTTCGAAACGCGCCGCCGAATGTTCCCAAGGCGAGCGCCTGTGAAACGCGCTCTCTCTCTGTCCTCGGGGGCGCGAATCTGGAGTGTCTTGCGAGGGAGTCTGGCCTCGGGGGCGCGAACCTAGTGTAATGTACAAGGGATTCTGTCTTCGGGGGCGGGGAGCTGATTTAATTTACGCGGGATTCTGGTCTCGGGAGCACGATTTTGGCGGAACTGATACAGCGCGAGCCTGATGCAATTTGCAAGGGATTTTGGCCTCGGGGGCGCAGAATCTGGCAAACCCACCAGAAATTCAAACAACGCGATTCTGGGAAGGTAGCAGGCTGGTTTTCGGTCCCCCCCTTCCACGGGGACAGCAACATTTAACAGTAGACAGCAGACAAACAGTATTATAACATTGGAAAGTGGAAGCTGGAACTAGCGCAGGGTGCAGGAAACCTCATCCGCGCAGCTCGGTGGCCCCACAAGGTAGGCGGCGGAATTTGCTATGTCGAAAGGCTCAGATGCTTGGTTGGCGGTCGCGTTCTGCAGGCATGGCGTATAGTGGAAAAGGTGAACGATTCTGCGCTGAATGGGGACTTCAAAACCGTATCCGACCATGTTCATCTCCTCGTTTGGATTCGCCATTCTTTGCCGCCAGAAGATGTTATGCGGAGACTTAACCATGTTCTTAACGTGGGAGAGGCGGTGGTGAGGGAAATTATATCACCAAATGCCCAGCTGGTGAGTGGGACACTATATCTGGTGCGTTGCAAACGAAGTGCACGACAACGCAGTCTCTGTCAGGTTGCAAGAAGTACTCGTCGCATGGAAGGCCAGAGCACAAACTATGATGAACAATTGGCCAAACCATGCTGGTGACAATCGGTATTAACTGACCTTCTGCCTATCTCACCACCGTGTCTAGGTTGTGGATCAGAGGCCTCTTGAATACCTGTTGGGGTCTCTATGGATGCCTTTGCAGGGGCCTCTTGGAAGTCTCGTGTGGCGTCGTCCTTTCAAGGTCCCCTTGGGCTCTCGTAGGGGCCTCTGTGGCGCCTTGGGGGGGCTCTCGAGGGCCTCTTGGAGATCTCGGGGGCCACCGTGACACATGAGAGCTACTGGGGCTGTTCGCAGCTCCCTGGGGTGCGAGCGCATTCAACACTACATTGTTTAATTCACTGGATTCTGGCTTCCAGAAAAGACACGCAACACCAACAGGTGATTCTGGCCATTTGGCCATCAGCCTCTTCAAGAGTTTCAAAAAAAATTGCTTTGGAGAATTCATAAGGACCCAAGGACACTCCACAGCATGCCCACGGCACGTCGGCCAATTTGGGTGAGGCTGTCCAGCGCCTCGCTCCTCCTGTTCTCCGTCGGTGGCGGGCATGACCAGATACATGGCTTTGGTGCCCTTGTGCATCAAGATGGGGAACGCGTCGGGTGAGTAATTGCTGGGAGATAATTATTTCAGGGGGAAGTGGATGAGGAGGAGGAGAAGAATGACCGGGACAATCCAGTGAACAGCACCCGCGCACGGTCCTCGTTGCGGGGTTTCAGGGGCCTATTTGGGCTTCGTTGCGGGGTTTCAGGGGCCTGCTTGGGCTTCCGGAGTGCTTTCCCGGAAGCAGCGCGCTGGCCCGGGCAGGCCTGGCGTCGTCGCCTCACGCCCTCTCCCTCTCCCTGGCCTGGGCCCACCCGGTGCTCCCTAAGGAGCGAGCCCCCCGCCGCTGGGCGGGCCGACCGCGCGTACGTGGCATCCCTTGACGAACGAACAACACACACCCATACCCATAGGGGGTCGTTGAGAGGAGGACCGGCTATGGGTATGGGTGCGGGTTGTCGGACTCTGGGGAACGCTCCCGTTTGAGCGGGGACCCCCATCCGACAACACGCACCCATAGCCCTCTCCGACCCCCCTGTGGGTACGGGTGTGTGTTGTTGGATCGTCAATCCCTGACCTGCTTTTGCTGGTGCTTTTGCCGCCGCGGCCCCTCTGCCCGCGTGCCGGGCGCTCCGCCCCTCCCCCCCGTGTGCTCTGCGGTGCGGGGTCTGCGGCTGCTCCCTCTCTCCCTCCTCTCGCGCGGGCCTCGTCCGCCCGCCGCGGGAGCCCGCCGCTGTGAGTGACTGCAGCTCGGAGCAGCTCCGGCGCCCGCGGCTGGAAGCGAAGGGACCTCGGTGCGTGCTCCAGGTACGAGCTGCGAAACGCCCTTACTGCCCTCTTTGCCTGCAGGGCTGGATCTCGCGCTCCTCGCCCTCGTGTTCCGCGCCCGGCTCTCTCGCTCTCCTCGGCCGGGCGCCCTGCATGCCTGCCCTGTGTGATCGGATCCAGGGCCGTGTCCTCGTTGCCTGCGCTGCCTGCCCCGCAGCCTCCGCCTGCCAGGCCGCCCATCCTCTGCTCAGCTCCTGACGCGGTCCCCGTCCAGTCCCCTCTGTGACCCGGGCTGGCCTGACGAGCTCATCGGAAGGAGCTGCACTGCTTCTATCTGGAGCGACACAATATCAGGCGGTGCGGATTTTGAAGGCAGCGCTGGTTTCGACCAGAATGAGTCAATGATCGCCCTCTCTCCCTCTCTCGTTGTCTCCCCCCCTCCTCATTAGCCCTGCCACACAAAAACCATTCGCTGATACATGATTTTCTTGTCCAGACTGGAACATGTTGTTCCCTCCGATATCTAGCTATATATATATATACGTATGTATATGTATATACATACGTATGTATATATATATATACATATATAGAAATCCAATGATTGTGATGCCCTTGCAATGCCGATCTTTCCACTGCCGGTATCCGCGGAGGCGGTGGAGTTGTTGTAGCTGCTCTCCTGGCTCCCTGTGCTCCTCCCCTGCCCGCCCGTGTCCGGCCGCCCCCTTATCGCTGCAGGCGCGCGCCTGCGCCCAAAGACGCCCCGGCATGTCCCGGGCCGTTCTCTGCGCCGCGGCGGGGGCCGCGCTCTTCGCCTGCAGCCGCAGGAGCAGCGGGGAACCGCGGGCCGCGGCGGCGCCATCGGTCACCGTCACCGTCCGCGCGGACGCGCCCCCGCTCGCCAAGACTCGGCTCCGCGCAAGAGTGGCCCTTCGCCGGGGTGGCCTCTGGTGCGGACCCCCGGGGGTGCTGCCAGCACTGGCCTGAAGCGGCTCTCTCGCTCGAAGTTGGCCCCGTCGCGCTCCCGCCCGGAGCCGCGCACCGCAGGTCGCTCCTGCCCAGAGTCGCTCCTTGCGTGTGGCCAGAAGACGCGCGCGGCTTTCCTCGGCGTCAACATCGACGCGGCCTCGCTTTTCCAGGACGCGCGGCTCGACGTCGCGGACCCCGACCTCGTGCTCCTGGCTTGCCGCCTGGCCGCCGCGGGTAGGAGCGACGGGGTGGAGCCCATGACCCTGCGCATCGGTGGGTCGGCCGCTGACGACCTCGGCTTCAACTCGACCCACGGCACCATCCGCCTCGACGCGGGCTATTGGGATCGCATCGTGGCCTTCGCCAGCCGCTGCGGCTTTCGGCTCGCCTGGGACCTCAACATGCGCGTCGGCCGCGGGCCAGGCGTGCTGTCCAATGTCACCTGGGACCCGCAGGACGTCGTCCGGCAGCTCGATCACATGCAGAGTGCTCGCCAGTCTGTCTGGGCTTTCCAGCTCGGCAACGAGCCCGGACACTGGCAGACGAGGAACGCCGGCTTTCCCACCCCAGACCAGCACGGCCGCGATTTCGTCGTCCTGGACGAGCTCCTGCGCCGCTACTACCCAGAGGCGTCGCGCCGGCCCCGGATCCAGGGACCCGACGTCTGCTTCGGACAGGGAACTCAGAGCTCGCCCTGCGCGAGTATGGCCTACCTGCGCCGCCTGCTTTCCAGTGCAAACCACACCATCGACGACCTCACCGTGCACGACTACGGCTTCCAGGGGCCCGACCCCAGGGATCCAAGTGCGTCCAAGTGCGGGAACCTGTCTAGGTTTCTAGACCCCGACCTGTGGGCCGGCCGTGTGTTGCCCACCATCGACGCGTGGGACGCCGTGCGTCGGGAGCTGGTGCCTCGTGCGGACCTGGTGCTGTCCGAGACGGCGACGACGGCTGACGCGGGCTGTCCCGGCAAGAGCAATCGCTTCGTGGCCGGCTTCTATTTCGTCGACATTCTTGGTGTCCTCGGGGAGCGGGGGCTTGCCCAGGTCTACAGGCAGGACTTGGTCGGCTTCAGTGGCATCGGCGGGGGCTCCAGCTACGCCATGATGGGCCCACCGGGCTGGTATTCGGCATCAGGATCTGGGAGATTGACACCGCACCCAGACTACTTCACTGCCCTCCTCTGGCGATCGCTTGTAGGCCCCACACGCCTTCGCGCCTCCGTCGCAGCGCCCCGCTGCGCTCCGGGTGCGGCCAGATTCCACGCGGCCTGCGCGGTTGGCGGCGGTGTCGTGGTCTCCTACATCAACCCGTCCAGCACCGGCTTCGCCCTGAAGCTTGCAGTCGCAGATTCCGCGCACGTGGCAGCTGGCGCGGAGCTCGAGCTCTACGTTCTCACGGCCCCGTACGGTAATCTGACGTCCGACGGCGTGCTCCTGAACGGAAACTTGCTCGCGCCGGGCTCCAGCCTGCGACCCGTGCTTCAGCCCAGCTCCACGGCCGCGCAGATTCCGCCGTTCAGCTACGGGTTCGTCGTCGACCGCTCGGCCACGCGCACATGTCATGCACGAGCGCTGACTCAATCTGCAGCGCAAGCATCGGCAGCGTGAGAGTGCGGGCTCGACGCGCAGCGCTCGCCCGGCATTGGGGACCCGGGCGCAAAAACATGGGGGAAGGCAGGAGGCGTGGGTCGGTTTCGCCAGGGTGTCGGTTTCGCCAGGGGTCGGTTTCGCCACTGGCTCGTTTCGCTCGGTCGGTTTGGCTGGCGGCCGGCTTCGCCTGGGTCGGCTTCGTGGGCGGTCGGTCTCGCTGGTCGTAGGTTTCGCCAGCCGTGGGTTTCGCGGACGGCGGGCTCCGCCAGCGGTCGGTTTCGCCAGCGGTCGGTCTCGCTGGCCCCCGACACGGCTCGGGGGACACGCGGCTCGGCTCACATCTTGGGGAGGCCCCCAGGAGAGGGCCTGCGCGTGGGCCGCGGCCGTGCTCTCCGCTGGCCCCAGCACGTTCTGCCGCGTCTTCCCGACTTGCTCTTCTCGGGGGCAACGATACGGGGGGGAGGAGGGGCCTAGGACAAGCTAGGTGCGCTCGCGTCATATCTGACGTCCTACCCCTCCCTCCCATCCCTTACCATGGCGCTGATTTTCTCTATCCGCGGACGCGTGTCGTAGCGGACCTGTGGCTCCGCGCGCGCGTGCGTAGTGGGTGGTGGTGCGCGTGCGTGCGTGCGTGCGTGCGTGTGTGCGTGTGTGCGTGGTTGTCGTGGTGGTGTGGTGGAGGTGGTGGTGGTGCTGCTGCTTCTGCTGGTGCTGCTGGTGGTGCTGCTGCTGCTGCTGGTGCTGCTGGTGCTGGTGCTGCTGGTGCTGGTGCTGGTGCTGGTGCTGGTGGTGCTGGTGCTGGTGCTGGTGCTGGTGCTGGTGCTGGTTGTGGTTGTGGTGGTGGTGGTGGTGGTGGTGGTGGTGGTCGTGGTGGTGGTGCGGCGCGGTGGTGGCGGGCGGATGGGCGCGCGAGAAAGAGGCCCGCGCTGGGGCGAGAACGCCATCCTGAACGACGGAGGCCAAACACCGATCCGAAAATGAGGCCCACGCTGCAGCGGGAGCACGATTCGGAACGATTCGGGAGCAGAAATGAGGCCGGCGCCTCAGCGAGAGCAGCATTTTGAAAAAATGCAGGCGAAAACCCGTTTCCGGGAATCTTGTGTGTTAAAAAACAGTACGGGGGGGGGGGATATCTTCGGGACGCCATCAGGGAAGTGGGAGAGTATTTTCATCTTGTGTAATTGTGGAGGAGGAGGAGGAGGAGGAGGAGGAGGAGGAGGAGGAGGAGGAGGAGGAGGAGGAGGAGGAGGAGGAGGAGGAGGAGGAGGAGGAGGAGGAGGAGGAATCGATCCCCCAATCGTCCACGCATCGCCGATACGGGGCCCGTTGGCCCCACCCCGCACCGGAACCTGGGGATTCGCTGTCGGGGGCCGACGTCGCCGATCTACCTGCGATGTCTCGCCGAGTCCAGGTCGACGTTTTCCCCCCCGATGCCCATCCCCCCTGTCGCTGCCCCTCACCTCCTGCCTCCTCTCGCCCAGTCGGCTTCGTCCGCGGCCTGCTCTCGCCCGCGGTCGAGCCTCGCCCGCTGCCCGGCTCGCCCGCGGGGTCGGCTTCGCCCGCGGCGCGCCCTCGCCCGCGCTCGAGACTCGGCCCGCCGCCGGGCTCGCCCGCGGCCCGCTCCGCCCGTGGGGCCTGTCTCGCCCGCGGGCGGCGGCGCCCGCGGGCTCTGCCCCGCGCAGGGGGGCGGAGCGGGCTTCTGCTGCCGGCGAGGCCGGCACGCCCATTCCCCCCGATGCCGTGCTCTTGCGCGGCGCGCCCCCCCCCCCCCCCCTTGCGAGGCGGGGACTTCTCCACCAGCACCGCCTGGGGGATGGCTCTCCGCGGGCCGCCACGGGCGGCGGATGTGGACATCCTCGGCCCCGCCCCTGGGAGCTGAGGCATGGATGGCATCCATCCACATCCACCGCCCGCTGGGGCACCAGGACGTCGGCTCCCCCGGCGGCGGCTGTGGAGAGATCCCCCCGCCCCGCACCCCAGACGTCTGGGCCCCTTCCCCGGGGCCAGCTTTCCATCCCGAGCTCGTCGGGTGGCGTTCCCTCCGGGCCTGGAGAGGGGCCCCCCAGGGGCCGAACGCGTCCAGAGAGCCTCCCGTCGTGATCTCGCCACGACGCGGGGGGCCTCTGGGCGCCGCCTCCTCCGCTGTCCTTCACGCCCCGCGGCCTCCCGTGCCTCTGCCCTCCTGGCCGCCTCCCGGGCCCGTGGGCGTCGCTCGAGCCCCAGGGCTGCCCCGCCCCGCGGCGGAGGGCGTTGCCTCTCGTGGCGTCGGGCTGGCGCCTCGCGGCTGGCCAGGAGGCGGGCGCGGCGCAGAGAGAGAGGTGCACGGCTCGGGCCCGAAGGGGGGCCCCCTTTAGGACCCAGAGGGGGCACGAAAGGTGCATGTCTCTCTCTCTCTCTCTCTCGCTCTCTCCCCCCTCAGCGCATCCCCCCCACCAATGAAGCAGCGCCCGAAGGGCCCACGTCTCCAACGCTCTGACCTTTTCCTAACCAGAGTCTTTCCTCGATCTCGTCCTCCTGTTCGGATGCAACTCCTGGGAGGTCAACTTCTGATTTTGCCCTGGTCCGAAATCCGGCTCAATCCCGCTGAATCCCGCTGAATCCCGCTTAATCCGAGGCCCACTCCGGCGCAACTTCCTTCCCCCTCCTCCCCTCCCTCCTCCCCCCTCCCTTTTCACTTCCCCCATCTCTCCTTCCCGCTCTCGCCGCCCCTCTTGCGGCTTCCTCCTCCTCCCCTCCCTCGCTTCTCCGCCCTCCCCCCCCTCTCCGCCCTCCTCTCCTATCCACCCCCCCGTCTCTCCCCATCCCCCTCCTGCTCCCCGCTCCCCTCCCCTCCTCCGGGGGGCTCCGCGAGCGGCGCCCTCGTGAGCCCGTTCTGCGCTTGCCCGTGGAGCCTGGCCTCTGCTCACCTCGGGGAGGCGCTCCAGGGCCTCGAAGGCGAGCCCGGTGGTTCTCGGCGCCGCCAGCCCGAGGCGAAGCCGAGCCCCTCCGAGGCCGTGCGAGGGGCCCTCCCGCCTCCGGGCCCCCGGGAGGTCTGCGAGGTCTCCTGGGCGTACCCGCACCAGGGCCTGGAGCAGCACGTCGAGAGGTACCGCAACAGCCCCGTGATGCACCCCACGATGCCAGAGGACTGGGCCGCCCCGGCACCTGCTCCTAACTGGGGCGCTGCGACGAGCTATATCCGACTCCCCCCTCGCCTGGCCGACTGGCCGACTGGCCGACTGGCCGACTCGGCCGACTCCACGACCGGCCGACTGGCCGACGGGCCGACTCCCCGACTGGCCGACTGCGGAGTCGGCAAGTTCTCTCCAGTGCCTCAGACGTGGTTCCGTTTCCCTGGCAGCATCTCCGCGCCAGACGGGCCGCCCCCTGGCCCAGATCCCCTCGTAGTCTGCGATGGCCCTGGGGCCGGTGCCGCCGGCCCAAGAGGGGGACGACGACGGCGATGATGGCGATGACGACTCGTCCAATGACGACGACGACGACGACGACTCGTCCAACGACGACGACGACGACGACGACGACGACGACGACGACGACGACGACGACGACGACGACGACGACGACGACGATCGCCATGAAGGAAACGGGTCCTGATGGGAAGCGTGTCCCGAGGCTTTCCGCCGTTGTCGGGGTCCCGGGGCCCTCCGCGGGCCTCGGGGCCGTCGGCAGCCGACCTGGGATGTGAAGGTCGGAAGCTGGAGCATCACCAGTGGCGGGCGGCTTTTCAATCCCAGGACTCCTTTGAGGGTCGGGGACGACGTCGGGGTGGTGTGGCGTATGCCCTCTTCCACGTTTCCCGGGGGGAAGCAGCGAAGAATGTATATACACCAGGATCCCGTCTGCACCAGGATCCGCTTTCCTGCGCGAGATTCCGTGTGAGACCGGGCAGAGGCGTCGGTGTGTGTAGAGTTCGGCTCCCTGAAAGATGGTCTGGGGGAGTGCCCCGGGGTCCGGGATCTTTCCCCTCGGGACCCGCTTCCTTCGTGCCGAAGGCCGAGTTCCAGAAGTCTCCGGCCGTCTGGGGAAAACATGCGCGTCGGCGAAGAGCGCCCGGTAGCGTCCCACGGCGCCAGGCGGTGCCAGGAGGCGCCCAGCGACGCCAGGTGAGGAAGGTGCACCACGTCCGCTCTGCGCCCGATGGGGCGCGCCATGGAGACGACCAACAGTTTCCGTGAGCTGCTTTCCGAGCTCGCGTCGTGACGGAGTCGCAGCGGGACGTTCTGACAAGTCTCGACCCCTGGGTGGGCCCCTGCGGGCTCTCGAGCGGCGCCCGGGGGCCCTGGGGGCAGCCCACAGGCGGGGGAGGCACCGAGGAGTGAAGGACCGCGGAGGAGGCGGTGCGGAGGAGGCGGTGCCCCCATGCCTTGGCATCGCTGGGACGTGAGCAGTTTTCTCGGCGGGGACCATCGATGGGGCACCTTGGATCATCGTGCGAAAAATCGGCGCGCGAAGCCGGAAATGACACGGGGAATGGACGCTCGAGCGATGGCGAGAGACCCCCTCGCGCCCTGACCGAAAGTGCAGCGGGGAGTTCTTGACCATCTTCAGCCGCCCCCGTGGGTCCTTGCCTGACCCCCAGGGACCGCCAAGAGACGTGGCTCGGGAGGACGAAGCAGCCGGTCTCGGGGGGGAAGGGTCCAGGCCTCTGTGGGGTCCACGCCATGAGCAGCTCACGCCGTCGGGGGCCTCGGTCCAACGCGTCCATCGACTACGCGTGGGGCGGTTCCAGGAACGGTCTCTGCCCTCGGGGGTCGAAGGCCTTGCCATGTCTTCCACGGCGGAAGGGCGGCGGAAGGGCGGCGGAAGGCGGCGGAAGCAAGACGAGGGCGCCTCCGCCAGCGGAGGCCGGCCAAAGGCCGGCGGAAGCCGGCGGAAGCAGAAGTCGACCTCCCAGGGTTTCCGGAATCCGCCGCGTGATCGGCGTGACCTGTCGCCAGAGTGAGCTTTGGTGCGGGCCCACAGGGGTCCCTCGATCGCGGAGCGCGATGCGGCAGAAGCGTCTGGCCTGGGCCTGCGCCCCGCGGGCCGCCACGCTGCGGCCGCCGTGTGGTGCTTCGACCGCACGCTCTGCGGCATCTTGCTTCTGCTTGCTTTCTCTGTTCTTGAGGTCATTTTGTCGTCAACGTGGGGGGCCTTGTGCTGGTCGTGATGGGTCGCAACGTGCTCCAGGGCCACTCGGGGTACAAAGCTGCGCAGTCACAGCTTGAGAGCTCTCCGGCGTCATCGTGTGCCCCCATCGCCGGGCGGGCAGGGCTGCTCGGCTGCGTCGGCAGCTGCTGTCTGCGGAGAGCCGGGCCTCGTTCTGCGGCAGGGACGCGAGGAAGCCGGGCGTCGGAGCGCCTCACCAGCACAGCTCAGGCGGGGCACACCCGGACCATCGGAAGCTGCAATCTCGCAGTCAAGGCATTTGGCGTTGGCCGAAGTTTCGGTCGACTTGGGATCACGCGCGGGATGTCGTGGTCGGCGTTGTGGGGGGATGCGCCGATTTCGGCCAGGTCTGGCGCCCTGGAGGGGCCCGCGGGCCGTTCGTGTCTCCCGCGGTCGCCCCTGCGAGCGGCGCCGACGTCGAGAAGCCATGCCCGCGCGCACATGGCTTTTACTTCCCGGAGTGCACGGGCGACAGAGTGCAGTCAGCCGTCGACGCAGGTCGAGCAGTGCCGGCGCTCCCTGGTGACCGTGCGAACGCTGCTGCTGCTGCCGACGATGCTGGGGTTAGTCTTGAGGAGTGCAGGCATGAGGAGGCGAAGCGAGAAGAAGCAGGACAGGGATGAAAGGCAGGAGCCCCGACGGGCTGGACCTGGCCCACTCGCTGCCCCAGAGGGCCGCACTCCCCAGGGTACCTTGGCTCCCCACGTGTTTCCACAGGAGTCTGAACTTATTGGGTTGCTTGGTGGGTCTGGTTCGGTGTTTCTCGTAAGTGTTCGAGGGGGAGAGAGAGAGAGAGAGAGGAATAGAGAGAGGGGTACAGTGGAGACCCATGCCAAGAAACACCCTGCTTGCCTCCAGGGTGCCCGGGGTTTCTTGGGTTCCGATGGTTTTTCTATGGAAGGCGCGACTTTCCCACACCCATCATCAATGGACGTCCTGGGGTCTCAGGGTTGGGTTTCTTCTCGACGGTTTCTTGTGGACTGGCCCCCACTGTAGATCGAGAGGTGTCTCAGTCGGCGTCGCGCCGTGCGGTGCGCTCCGGTGCGCTGGGGGCCGCTGATGATGTTTTGGCGGGCAGGGGGGCGCGAGGCGCGCTGGAGGCGGTGGTGCACGTGCCCGTTTTGGCCCTGCAGAGGCAGGCGATCTCGGCTGCCGCTCTCCGCACGCGCCTCTTGCTTCCCGCACCGCACGTGTGCTGCTGATGGGGCGTCCTCCTCGGACCACCGCAGAGCTCGCAGCCCCTGCGCGTGGGCGCCCCCTGGTCGCGCAGGGCGGCAGATCCTCGCGGCGCGCCGCCCGCCCTCGCTGCTCGTGGCCCGCTGCTTGCCTCCGCCAGCGCGCCCGAGCAGCAGCTGTGCCCTCGCGCTGGCCGTGGCAGCCTCTCTGGCTTCCGCGAGGCCGCGCGGTGGCCCCTTGC
>CAUYUJ010009287.1:0-35139 GCA_963575745.1 Prorocentrum cordatum
AGAACATCGCCGACCTTCCGTCGCGGGAGGAGTACGAGTTGCTACGTGTTCTTGGGGCGAACTTCGTGACGCCGCGCTTACGCGCGGCTGAGTTCTTCGCACCGGATACGTTTCTGGCCCGCGCTCTGCCGGCGGGAGCGCGCCGTCGCGCGTCGTCGCGCCCCGCGAGCGCCGTTGCGCATCGAAGGCGGCACGAAGCAACGAAGGCGAGTGAGCCGCTGTCCCGCGTCGAGCCCGTTGCGAGCCATGCCTCGCGCGTGCCTTGCGAGGGCGGCCCGCGTGAGTTGATGCCAAAAGCCGACAGTGGAAGCTGCGTCGTTAACCGGCCCCATCGATGGGCCCCTGGTCGGTTGTCCTATGCGTCAGCGCGCGGTCCCAGCGCAGCCAGCGACGGGCGCTCAGTCGAGCGATAAGCCATGACGTTGTTTCATGAGGTCCGCGGCGTCCTGCCAGAGCTTTCACCCATGGTTACCTTCGCGTTGATCGAGTTGCTGCGGCGCCAGGACATAACGCATCTCAGAGATCTGCAGCTAGCGCGCGTCGATTGGTTCGAACCGGTGTCTGCCGCAGAAGGGGAACGAGGCGTCAGCCCTGACGCCCTGCGCGTAGCGCTGTCAGAGTTAATTAACGAAGCAAAGAAGCCATCTGCCGTCGTGCGCGGCGCAAAGGACGAACCTCCGCCTGCATCCGACGTGCGTCAGCGCGAGTGCCGCAGCCGCAGTCGCCCTGCCAGGCGGCGAGCTGCCAAGTGCGATGAGCTTTCGGCGGCTTGCGGTGCTGTGCGGGACCTTGAGCTGGCCGTCAGCATAGCGCGCCAGTGCACCATCGAGCCGCGCGCGGGCCCCCGCCGTGAAGTCGAGGCCCTGCGGCAGGGCCTCGCCCAGCGAAGCATCAGCGAATGGTCGAATTCGGCTCGGGTCGCCGCGATTCTGGGCAGCTGCCCGAAAACGTGGCCCAGCGTAGTCAGCGCCTTCCGCTGCTGGGCGACTTTCGCCATGACCGTGCTCGGCTGCGACGCGGGGGAAGTGATTCCGCCGTCGCCCGAGGGCCTTGCATTGTGGAGCACATGCTTCCGTTGTAAAGGAAGATTCGACAACTATATTTCGCACGTCAGATTAGTCTGCATCCTGTTGCGCGTCCCGCTGGACGCGCTGAGCGACCCGGCAGTCGAGCGCGCGGCTCGCGCGGTGCAAGCGCGAAACACTTGGCAGGCCAGGCCCAAGATGTTTAGTCGGGAGGCGCTCCTCGCCAGATTACTGAAGCATCTCGAACGCCACCAATCGGGGCGCGAGCTGCAGATGCTTTTCTTGACGGCGTACATATTCCTGTTGCGTTTGCCGTCGGAAGCACTGCCGATGCACGTCGCTCGGGACGGCGATCCGCCGCGGGCGGTCGAGCCGAAGAGCTGCCTACGCCTGCATGACGGCTCGATCTCGCTGACGTTGCTTTTGCGCAAGAATCGCGCCACGCCGCTCACGATGACGCGCACGTGCTGGTGCGCGCGCTGTCCATCAACGTGCCCCGTGCACGCGCTGGGGAAATTCTGCGCCGACAGCGCAGCCCAGCAGCCTTTTGCGGGTTTCCGCCCGGACGCTGTCCTATCGGCGTTGAGAGCGGCCCTGCAAGAGCTCAGGGTGCCGCGGCACGATGCCTATCGCACCCACGATTTTCGTCGGGGCCACGCCCAAGACATGGCGGTGCGTGGCTCGCGGCTGGCCGACATCCTTCGCGCCGGAGATTGGCGGCCCGCCGCCTTCCTGTCATATTTAGACAGGGATGCGCTTGAGGACAGCGCCGTCAGGGAAGCGCACGGCGGCGCTTCGTCCAGCGACGAAGACAAGGACTGAGGTGGCTGTGAGCCTATAGAACACCTTCGGCGAGAACAGCGTTGGGTTGTCCTCGCGCGCAGGTGCAGCAAGGGCCTTGGGTGTCGCTGCACCCGCGCGCTCCCGCGGGGAGCGGCGAGCGACGAGTGCGCCGCTCGCCCCCCCCCGCGGGCGCGTGCCTACCCAACGCGCAGCGCTCCCCGCGCTCTCCCCCAACCCTCGGGTTTTCCAGGGTAGCGTCTTTTGTGGGCGAGAACACAACGCAGTTTTGTTCGTTGTCACAAAAACGCGGACCTGGGACCCTTCTACCCCTGCCGCCCCGCCGCTGGCGCCGCGGTTCGCCGCGGTGCCTGTGGTGGGGCGGGTTGGGTCGGTTGGGGGGTGCGTTTGGGGTGGCTCGCCTCAGGTCTTCATGGACTTCGTGTTCCTCGTCTTGTTCGTGTTCTTTGTCCACGTCTCCCTGCGGTGGGGGGAGGGTAAATATACCCCCGCGTCGCGCGCGCTGCCCCGAGGGCGCTTGTCGGCCGAACGCGAGGCTGGCGCCCTCGGTGCGCGCGTCGCGGCTTTTGTTTCCCCTCACCCTTCGCCGCTCCTTTGGTTGGGGTGGGGCGCGGGGTGTCGCTGCACCCGCGCGCTCCCGCGGGGAGCGGCGAGCGACGAGTGCGCCGCTCGCCCCCCCCCGCGGGCGCGTGCCTACCCAACGCGCAGCGCTCCCCGCGCTCTCCCCAACCCTCGGGTTTTCCAGGGAGCGTCTTTTGTGTGATTTGATGGGGGGGATTTGGAGCATATTTTAATGATGTCCATACTTGCTTAGTGATTTTGGCCATATTTTAATGATTTGCATTTTTTTTTTGGGGGGGGGGTGGCCATCATTTAATGATTTCTAGTGTTTATTTAGAGTTTCGGGTAGTAATGGTCCCGGGAGGTCCCGTTTGGCATGGCGTCGGGCCTTCGAAAACCTGCACCGGGAGGTTCCGTTTGGCATGATGTCACGGGTCACGCCCCGAAAATTTGGTCCCGGGAGGTTCCGTTTGACCTGGTGTCGGGCCCCCTACGCCCGCCCCGGGAGATTCCGTTTGGCATGGCGTCACGATCACACCCCGAAAATTTGGTCCCGGGAGGTTCCGTTTGGCATGGTGTCGGGCCCCCTAGACCCGCCCCGGGAGATTCCGTTTGGCATGGCGTCGGGCCTATGAGGGCCTCTCCCCTGAGATCCTGCGTCTTGATTTTTTCAAGACGTCCTGAAACGCCTTGAAAAAAACAGAAATCTATCTCGATATCAAGACGTTTGAAAAAAATCAAGACACTGCCATCGGAAGCACAGCGCGGCAACGAGCGGTCGTGAAAACCAACGAGCGGCTTCAGATCCAACGAGCGGTCAGAGGAGGAGAGGGGAGGGAAGGAGGAGGAAAAGGAGGACGAGGCGAGGGAACGGAGGGAAAAGGAGAAGGCAGAGGAAGAGGAAGAGTAGGAGGAGGACGAGGAGGAGGATCCTCCTCCTCCTCCTCCTCCTCCTCCCCCTCCTCCTCGTCCTGGAACTCCCTATGGGGCCACGGAACGCGTCTGGCGGCGGGTCGGGCGGGCGGGGCGGCTCTTCTCGATCACCACGAACGGCGCCACCTGGCGCAGGCTGGGGGGGGCAGCAGGAGAACGGAGGAGGAGGAGGCTCGAGGAGGAGGAGGACGAGTAAGGAGGAGGAGGCGGAGGAGGAAAGGCGAGCAGGAGGAGGAAACACACATATGTATATATGCATACATGTATATATGTATGTATGTATGTATGTATGTATGTATGTATGTATGTATGTATGTATGTATATTTATAGTTATATATGTATGTATATATATATATATATATATCTATATTTTTACAGGGGGGGCCTCTTAAATCCCCTGGGTGGGTGTCGAATGGCCTTCCTGTTTTGAAGGGGGTTTCAAAGACAGGCTGTGCAATCCCTTGGATGTCGGATCCCTCAAAGAGACGATGCGTGCAATCAAGGGCTGCAGGTATGACAAAACAAGAACTCCAGGACGTGTGCGCCTCCTCCACTGCAACGTGTGAAGAATGGGGGGAGGTGCGCGACCACCATTTCCAGCGCGCCACACCTCGATCCAGTTGATCTGCATGCGTGGTCCACGCACGGGTGGTGAAACGAAATGATACTTTGAGTATCATGCGTGATCCGATGCGAACACGGGCGGTGAAACGAAGTGAGACCTTCCCAGAGATCCAACGTCTTGAAAAATCACGACGGACGTTTTGCTCAATGTGCGGCCTCTACGACTCAGGATGATGAACAAATCACGACATCGGACCTCTGGGTTTGAGTGTCTTGCGCGGTCAGTCGCAATGATCAACATATATATATATATACATACATCCTCCCTCCCTTCCTTGTAGCTTCCCTCCCCAGGCGAGTGGGCAGTCCAGCCTCTCTGGGGCGACTTCGCTCGCGGCGCCCTGGTCCACATGGATCCTTTCTTACCCCTCCTCGATCCTTCTCCCCCCACATGCTCCTCCTTCTCCTCTTTCTGCTCCTCCTCCTCCTCCTCCTCCTCCTCCTCCTCCCCCTATAGGCTTCTTTTCCTCCTCTTCCTCCTCCTCCCCTCCTTTCCCCCTCCTCCACCAGTGCGCCATCACTCAAACACTATATATGTGACCATCACAGACGTGCGCACGTGCTGCAGGCATGCATGCAAACGCATGGCCAAGAGGAGAGAGGGAGCTTTTTCAGTATAGTTGGTCAGGGGAGAGTAGAGATCAGCACCTGTCCGGAAGCACCCTCTGTAAGAAACGGACGTAAAAAGTTGGTCCGTGGTGCAAAGCCTTAGCGACCCTAGACATGAGACGGTTGAGACCTTCGTCAGGGTAGCACCAATAGTAGCGCGGGTTGCCGTGATGGCGAACCCGCTCTACTAGGTGCACCGAAACATGGTGCTTGAAAACGCGTTTGCCGCCCCACTGCTTGTAAAAGTGGAGGAAGCGCAGCATGGACCTTTGCATGTTTTGGATTGCATCCTCGGACATTTGCCGCCTCTGCTCAAACATAATACTGTGGACCCGTTCAAACGCTTCACAGCAGGAAGTCAGGAGGAAGGCGTCGTCGCCAAGGACATCCCTGTGCTCTTTACAAAGCAAAGTCGCTAGGGGAAGCAAGTGGCGGGTCTCGGCCGCTTTGGCCTTCAGCTTACCTTTGTGAAACATTTTCAGCGTGATTTTGTTGATGCGGTTCTGGCCCTTCTTCGGGAACAAGTGCTTGTTGGCGTCGTAGTAGGCCCGCATTCTCCTGGCGGGGGAACGGTGCAGAGCAGCTGTTGAGGCCACGCAGGCGGCAATATTCGGGAACATTAAGATTTTGCCGCCTGCTGGACATGCTGGGGTGTGCGTGCGTCGGTTTAACCATCGGTCCTGCGCAAACGAAACAGATTATCGGCTCGACGATGGCGCGCGAACGCCTTTCTTGACCGAGCGAAATTCCTGTCCACCACTAGCTTGAAGATGGCTCCTATCAGAAGCTGCGTCACTCCGAGGTCCCACACGTGCATCGCGTCCACGTGGACGCACATGATGCTGAATCCGATGATTGATAGCAACGGGCACACAAGGTTGAGGCCCATGTTCGCCGTCGTATCAAAGAAGGTGAACGTAGCAGGGAACTCCTCGATATCTTCGAGCTCGTGCAGGTCGACTACTGGTCCGTCTTCGAGTAGTCTGCATCCTTTGCGGAGCGCAAGGGGTTGAAAATCACGAAAGGTCACGTATCCACCACACCTGTCATCGAAGTGCATCGATGCCATGAGTTGCCGCAAGACTTCTTTGCTCGGAACATCTCTCTTCATCGTCGACCGTCGCAGCATTGCGTCGTAGGCGACGTCGTCCCGCGGCACCCACTGCATGGACTCGATCGATACTGGATATTCGTGAAGCTGACTGCGGGAGCACGAGCACGCGAAACAAGGGTGATCGACGTGCGAGTGGGTCTTCAGCCCCAACGCCGTCACTATCTCCAACAGGTCTGCCCTCATTTCTGTGAGGGCGCACACGTAGCCAGAAGCGAGTTCAAACCCTCGCTGGTTGAAACGGGTTTCGTCGGCAAGCGGCTGGCCAAGGTGATTCGTCTGGGGGTACTTCCCTAAAGCCAGAGTATCGTAGGACCATTTGATAACCCTTTGGATTGCACCTAGCGTGCAAAATCCATGGCATCCACACTGGCACACGTCGCTTTTGCGGCAGCTGCAGATTAAGTACCGTGTGCCGTTCAACCCGTTACTGAAGTAGAACGCGATGAAGGAGTCGCGTTTCGTGTGGGGAACTGCGTCCGAAAAAAAACCAACTGGACAGACTTTCCCTGGCGGGTTGCGTGCGACCACCTCGTGCTGATGGAACACTGGCGACAGATCAGCTGGAGGAAAGTTCAACGGGTTCCACTGGGACGGGTCCAAACTCCATTCTTCTGCAAATTGTTCGTGGGGGAGGTTGAACGGAAATTTGACCTTTATCCTGCTGTTGGTCTCGGAGCACCACATGGGTATATCGGCAAAGTAAAACGAATCTATTGATCGAGCTTCTACTGCAGCCCTCAAGTGTTCTGAGCAGTGGGTGCTTGACGGAGGCTGAGCAAGGTCGTCGACGCCACGAGCGCCTGCTAGAGTAGCAAAGAAAGCCGTAACACAAACGTTCTTGGCCGTCATTAATCCAGCTTTGAACTGACGCAACAAGTGGGTCCTCAATCCAACTCCATTGTCTGTCTGCTGCGGCTGAAGCCCCAGTCTAGGCTCCACTTCGATAGCTTCGGCGGCAGCTCGATCCGCCATAGCTGGGACGGGGGGGGCAATCTCGCCAGAGATGCGCCAGCTTGGGCCGCAGAAAGGTTTCAGACGACGTTGGCTGCGAGGTGCTGCGTGGAGGTCCTGCTCATGGGAGTGGGGAGGTCCTCCTACTCATACACACGCATGCAAGGCTGGCCGACGACGCTCCCTCAGAAGTCGGACGCCGTGATGCACACGGAGTTCATCACCCGAATATTCCCCACCAGGCAACAAGGATCCGTGACATCAAATTCACCACGCGCGATGGCAACTGCATGACAACATTGCGCGAGCACGGTACCGAGAGAATGAAACGATGCACATCCCAAAGATGTTACACTGACAATCGGGCTCGAGCACAAGGAATCTGAATATGCACATCCCAAAGACGTTACAATAACGAGCTAGCAGCATACGATACACCATGCTGCCAAATTTGCATTGGACAATGGACGAAGCAGCACAACTATGCCTCGCTTCCTCCCTCCCTCTCACCATCCTTCCCTCTCTCTCTCTCTCGCTCCTGCCCCCTCTCTCCCTCCTGCTCCCCTCTCCCTCCTCCCTCCAACCTGCCTGGATCATCTCATCTTCTCCTCCTACGTTCCCAGATGGTGTTGCAGTACGCGTCGCTATCAAGTTAACTCTCGATGGTGCTGCAGGTCTTAATCTCAAGTCGACTATCGTCGGTCCCCCTGCAGAGCGAACTCCCATGCCTTTTTACTTCGCCGCACTGCGCTGCCTGGAACAATCACTCTGTCCCGCGATCGAGCTGTGCCACCGAAACTGGGCGCATGCAGGGTCTAGATGTACTATGTCTCATCTTCTCCTCCTCCCTCAACTATACCTCCTACCTCCAGTCCTCCTCACTCCTATCCTTCATTGTTGAACTCTGGCTGGGCTCGTCCTGGAGCCCTCAATCATCCTGCTGCTCACTGCCCCGCGCACGGATCCCCTACTTGGAGGCTTTGTTCTTCCCTTTGTTCTGGATGTCTGCCTTTGCCTTCTCAAATTGTTTCATGAGCGGGTCGATCGTCGAGAAGAGATCTTTCGCCTGCTGGGCCATGTTTCGTTTCGGGATGGGTGGCGACCGAGGTCGACGCCGCAGGTTTTGTCTCTCCTTGCCCCTCCAAGCCAGGCACCCCGACGTCGTCCAACGACGCCCACCCCGAAGCGAAATGAGATCTCCATTATACCCAAACCCCAGACATCCGATGCCATACGTCCCCTGATTGCGAGTTTCTTCGACATCTTGGGCCCCAGGACATCCAAACGCAACCGATTCAAACATGGGCCCAAACAAAGTAAACACTGCATCGGATGTCTGAGCCCCGCTCCCAGCGACGCGAGCCTTGGCCACGTTCGCAGCGCATTCCTTGATCTGATTGTTCTCCGACCTCGGCGCGGGCGCGACCCATGCCCCTTCCTCACCCTCTTCCTCCTTCCACCTGCCTCTTCCTTCTCCTCCTCTCCTCCTCCCCCATCCCCTCACCCTCTTCCTATGTCTCGCCTTTTGTTTCATCCTTTTTCCTCCTCATCCGCCTTCTCCGTCTCATCGTTCTTTTTCTCCATCCAGTCGAATCGACCCGCAGAGGATCTAAGACCCAGACTTTCCCTGGATGAATTTTTTGAGCTCCATGATCGTCTTCTGGAGGGACTTCATGACGTCGGTGACCTCCGTCTTGAAGGGGCTCACGCACGGGTTCTTGCTCTCCTGCCCACCCGAGCGTCGGCTTCATTGCGGAGGGAGTGGACGACGACGCGGAGGAATATGAGGGAGGAGGGGGAGAGGAGGGAGGAGTAGGAAGGAGGAAGAGGAGTTGGTGGAGGAGGAGGTGGAGGAGGGGGAGGAGGAGGAGGAGGAGGAGGAGAGAACAGGAGAGAAGAGCGAGGATCCCTCGAGGAGGATGAGGAGGAGGCGGGCGATCCGGATGGGGAGGAGGAGGAGGATGACCGATCCCCTGCCCCACCTCGACGCTCTCGAAGATCGTGAGCAAGTGCGAAGCCTCTCCGAGCATCTTTGCAGTGTTGCCCCCACTCGAGGGGCCAGGTTTGTCGCCGTCGGACTCCGAGTCCTCGGGTCTGCATTCGGGGGGTGAGGCGTCGATCGGCATCATTGCTCGATCCTCCTCCTCCTCCTCCTCCTCCTCCTTCTCCTCCTCCTCCCCGTATAATTATCCTCCTGATATCAGCCTTACCCTCCAACGTTAGCGGATTTTCTCCTGCCTGGATCTCATCGTTCTCATCCTCCTCGTCCTCCTAGTGCTTCCAATCCGTTTCCCAAGAATCCGACGTCACTCGATCGCTCTCGCTCAAGCCCGCGTGGAACGAGCAGAGCGCAAACAAGAACAAAGGCGGGCAGTGCAGTCCGAATAGCTGTAGTAGCTGTAGTTGTCGGAGTCGGACCCGCCAGAGGAAGCCATCTCTTCCTGGAGCGAGGCGCGCATCGAGAATACCAGCGACAGGATTACGAAACAATGCATTGAGACGGCTAACATTGAATAATCGGTATGCAAGGGAATCGAAGGCGCTCAGAACAAAAAAAAGCACTGCACACATGAGAAAAAACACGGAGCGCCTTCATGCGCTTATCAGCTTTCATCTCGGCCATCTCCTTCTTCGGGGTCGTCATCTTCGTGCCGATGGTCTGAACGTGTTCCTGGGCGCGGGCATGAAGGGAGCGGTGGGAATGCATGGCAAGAAGTCTACATGTGGACTTCTAATTCGGGTGGGCACGGGCAAGGTGACACTAGCTAACCAACAATGCGGTTCGACTGATCTCCCAGCCTCATCTCCTAGAGCGTCGCTCCTCCCCCTGGTCCTCGTAGTCCTCCTCATTCCTCCCCCTTCCCCTCCTCATTCCTCCTCTTCCTCCTTATCCTCCTCCCCCCCTCTTCGTTAACTATCCACCTCCTCTTCCTCGAGCCTCGTCACCCTCCTCGTACCCATCCTTCCTTCGCAAAGGGCGGCAGTCATTAGCTTCGAGTTCGTTGTAGTCGATCTTCTTGTAAAGCAGGTCGCCGTGCTGGGTGTCGGTCTCCACTACCCCTCGCTTCCGAATCCTTCTTCCCCCGTATGTTTCGATAGCTATCTCGATTGCGAGTCCATGGAAGCAAGGTTTCCCATGCATCCCCGCCCCTCCTTCGCGTAGCCTTTGACGCTCTTGCAGTAGGCCATCACGTTCTGCACGCGAAGCATCAGGCGCTTTCCGAAGTCAGTATCTTGAATCTCTGGGCGCCACCCTGCAGTATGCAGCATGTCGTCCTCTGTGAGCCTGGCTCGCGGGATCGATGTGCGGGGAATTAACGATGGAGGGCGGTCCTTTTCCAAATTGGATTTTCAGCAGGCGGAGGACCAGTTTCCCAAGCTGCTCTCTTTCACCCTGTTTGTTTTCTTTTCTTCCTTTTCCGCCTGAATGAACTCGAAGCTGCCTTCAGACGCATCTGTTTAGTTGCATTACGTATACTGGGATCATTATCCTCCCCTTTGGGTCCTCTTGCGACGTTCCCCCCATGGTGTTTTTCCAATCATGACACGCCTGCTGCTGTACATTCCGACCCTCAGCCCCTTCAGACATGCAAACAATATGGCATGATGCCTTGCTGGGCGAAGGTTTTGCTCCAACGTTGCTTTTTGGCCCTCCTTTGCTTCAGGTACTCCTTCTGGAATAGGCCATCCTCGTCCTCAGCTTTGAGATGGTACCGCATCCTGGCCATCATGTTGTCGTGTTGCCTCTCCTCTGGCGTGCGTTCACTTTTCGACTTCCTCGGTTTCCCCGCCTTTCCTCCAGAACCTGTTTGCTTTGACTTGCGCTTTGGTGCCATATCGCCTGCCCACCATACAGGAACCCAGTGGAGGCGGATAGTGTCAGGGCCCAGGAACCCAGGTGATGCGAACGATTAACGGAGGGCCACGGCCCAGGAACCCAGGAGGGGCATATATATATATATATATATATATATATATATATATAATACAAGGGCCCTTAGGGTCGACGGCCAGTCGGGGGGTCGATCGGGGGGGGCAAGGCCCACCGTGGCCCATATATGAGACGCATCAAGCGGGCTGGCGCGCCCGCGCCATGGGGTGCGGGGCGCGCATGCATGACAGTACGTTCAAGGCAAATGAAGCCACATCGAGGACCGCACGCGTGCGCCAACGATTCCATTAGATCAAGGAACGCAAGCATGGCAGCCACAAATATATATCTACGCTTCTGCGACGTCGTGGCAACACCAAAGCCCGCGCGCTCGGGCGCGCGGCAATGCCTGCATGCGCGCTGATCAATATATGCAACACGTGCCATAATATCACGCACGCGCGCGCGCATGGACCACGCGCTTTTTCTTTTTTGTCGTGGCAACATATATATATATAGGCACACGCGCACCTATAGGCCCTGTTCGCCTGCTTGCGCTGGGCGCAACGCACAGAAACGCCAGAGCGGGGGGCGCGGGGTGCAACAAGAAAAGGCGCGCGCGATGCGACATAGTAGCAACTGAAACGCCATAAAAAAACAAAAAAAAACGAACAACCATGAAACACAAATTAAAGCATGATCAACCCATGAACAACCCACGAATAACCCACGAAAAACCCATGAAAAACCCACGATTGCTGAAACCCACGAAAAAACCCATGAAAAAACCATGAAAAACCCACTATGAAACCCATGAAAAACCCACGAAAAACCCACGATGAAACCCACGAAAAACCCATGAAAAACCCACGACAAACCCACGATTGCCGAAACCCACGAAAAACCCACGAAAAACCCACGAAAAACCCACGAAAAACGAAACCCATGAAAAACCCACGAAAAAACCCACGAGAAACCCACGAAAAACCAATGAAAAACCCACGAGAAACCCACGAAAAACCCACGATTGCCGAAACCCACGAAAAACCCATGAAAAAACCATGAAAAACCCACGATGAAACCCATGAAAAACCCACGAAAAACCCACGATGAAACCCACGAAAAACCCATGAAAAACCCACGACAAACCCACGATTGCCGAAACCCACGAAAAACCCACGAAAAACCCACGAAAAACCCACGATTGCTGAAACACACGAAAAACCCATGAAAAAACCATGAAAAACCCACGATGAAACCCATGAAAAACCCATGAAAAACCCACGATTGCCGAAACCCATGAAAAACCCACGACAAACCCACGATTGCCGAAACCCACGAAAAACCCATGAAAAACCCACGATTGCTGAAACCCACGAAAAACCAATGAAAAAAACATGAAAAACCCATGATGAAACCCATGAAAAACCCACGAAAAACACACGATTGCCGAAACCCATGAAAAACCCACGAAAAACCCACGATTGCCGAAACCCACGAAAAACCCACGATTGTCGAAACCCACGAAAAACCCACGAAAAACCCACGATGAAACCCACGAGAAACCCATGAAAAACCCACGAAAAACCCACGATGAAACCCACGATGAAACCCACGAAAAACCCATGAAAAACCCACGAAAAACCCACGATTGCCGAAACCCACGAAAAACCAACGAAAAAACACGATTACCGAAACCCACGAAAAAAACAAACAAAACACCCAAACCAAAAAACGCAACCCGCGAAAAAAACAACCACCATCCGAACGAACCCGAACGAACGCGACCCCGAGCGAACCCGACGATCGGGCAAGCGCCCGCCCCACGAGTGGACGATAATAAAAACCTTGCTGCTGTGATCTGCGAAGTCCCTCCGCGTGGGCATGCGGTGCTGGCCAGCAGGCGCACCTGGGCTCGGAGGGCGGGGGGGCAGGCGCGCTCTCCCGTCTCCCTCTGCCCGTCCTCATCCCCGCCCTCGTCGCATCAGTCCCATGGTGTGCGTGTGCATATATACACACATTGTATGTATACAAGCCGCGGGTCAGATCGAGACGCGTGTATATATATATATATATATATAAACATACATGCATACGCGAATTCAAACAACAAAAAAAATAAGCCCGAACTGCTGGTTTAAGCGGGCCCTGGATTGAACCGTTCCCCGCTCCCTCCCGCAAGGGCACGAGCACGCAGCAAACGCAAATGTATGTTTCACACCTGGGGCCCAAGTGGGCACCTAGGCTATAGGAAAGAATCTTAAACAACAAAAACTGCAGGAAGCAACACGCTACGCTGTAACACTGTAACACACGCAATCCACACATGCACGCGCACGCAACGCGCAAACACACACGCAATCCACACGCGCACGCACGTCTCAATCACGATCCACTCCATTTGCTCCATGCTCTGCGCACCTCTAGCCCTATTCGCCTGATGCCTGTGGCCTCCTCGAGATAGGCGGTGCCGCGCGGCGCCCCCCCCACCGCAGAGAGCGTACGCCGTTGCAAGCTGCTGGGCCACAAGGATTCGATACACGAGTGAATGCATTCCGATCCCACGGCAACCAATCAATATGAATGAGCATGTTAAGGCAGCGTTCCTCTAGTTCCCATCTTCATCCTCCTCATCCTTCTCCTGGGCCCCTCCTCATTCTCCCCTCGGGGGGGGCACTGCAGCTTTGAGCGATCACATCACATTGGGGTCAGGCCCCCGAGACGCAAGTGGTGCAACGAGAGCTGCAACTCCATAACTCGCATTGGCATGATCCCCAGAGGCTCAACACTAGGGCTGAGGGTCAGAAGCAAGAGTCCTCTGCACGTCCTGACTGTGTGGATGTGTAGGGTGCCTCATCTTCTCCTTCCTGCTCTACGTTCCTCCTCCTGCCGCCCATCCCCTCCCTCCGTTTCCCCCCTACTCCTTTCTGATGTTCCCCATCCTCGTGTTCGTCCTCCTCCTCTGAAGCAGCATTCCTCTAGTGTTCCTCTCCTCCCCCTCATCTTCTGCAGCGTTATCCCACAGCATCTACCCACCGCAGTGCATCAATAGAGACATCGATCGCTCCATCATTTCTTCGAGCTGCGATCACGAGCGCAACGCAAATCAGCCGCTACCAAAGTGCGTGCACGTGCACATCATGCATGATCATGCATGGGCCTGGCATGGGCCTGCTGAGGCATATCATGTCACGTGCGTGCGTGCATACGTATATCACGAATGGGCCCTTGATGCAAGCACGAGCGAGTGCGCGATGCTGCGCAGCAGGGAGGCACCAGAGCGGCGTGCCCCTAAGGCGCCCAGAAGCGCCCCTCACCGAACCCCGACAGTCGAACTCGACCTCGCAAAGCTCGATGTTGTCCAGGATGTCTTCCCCGACCCTCCTTTGTCTATCCTCTCTGCTCGCTTCCCCTATGAACGCTTCAAACATGTTCGAGACGATCTGAATTTCAAGAGCTTCGAATGTGTCTCAACCACGAGTGGAAGCATGCATGCAATGCAAAATATATTTGCTTATATTGAGAATCGGGGCCTTTGAAGTCTAAAGGATCGATGCTGTATTCCCGAGATCCCGTCAAGATCAGAGAATACCAATCCGTGGAGGCGGTTGGCGCAAGAACGTCATGGACGAGAAATGGCACGCATGCTAGATCTGACAGCCACAGGGGTCGATACAACGAGGGCGGACTCCCCGCCCCGCCTAGACAGCCTTTGCGAGGGTCCACTCGTCCTTTACCTCCTGGAGCAACTCGAGGGCCTTGTGCTTGCCCAAGCACCTGTTCTCGATCACTTTCATGAGCGTGGCATCCATCACTGCGTTGGAGATATCCTTCTTCGAGGCGAGCCCTGTGGTTATCAGATCTTCGTCGTTCCACACCTTGTCCATCACTTGCACCAGCTGCCTCCACGGATTGACGCCGATCGTAGCCCCAGATTCATCACGGATATCACACGTGGAGATCGATTCACCCCCGCGCCTGCGAGCTCGCACGCCCCATTGCTTGCCATCCACCAGGAAGTGGTAGGTTCCTGGCGGCTTCTCCCACACGTAATCTGGATGCGAACCTCCTGGGATCTCCTCATCGGCAGCTGGCGTCTCCTCGTGTGGCTCCTCATTCTGATCCTCGGCTTTCTCCTCCTCGGCTTGCTCCTCGAGATCCTCGGCTTGCTCGTCCTCGGCTTGCTCCTCGGCTTGCTCCTCGGCTTGCTCCTCCTCGACATGCTCTTCCTCGGGGTCCTCCTCCTGCTTCGAGCTCGAGGTCGACGAGCTCTCACTGGTGCTCGAGTCTTTCTTCTTCTTCTTCTTCTTCTTCGCTGGCTGCTTGGACTCGGCAGCTGCAGGGCGCTTTCCTGGCGGCTGCTTCGTGGGTTTGATTGGCTGCACGGGCTCGGCAATGCTTTTCTTCTTCTTCGCCTGAGGGTCATCTGCGGGCTTCTCTCTCAACCAGCACGGGACGTCATTGTGGATCTTCTTCTCTCGTTTGGATTTCTTTCCTTTCTTGTGTTTCTTGCGCGAGCCCTTGCTTTTCTTATGTTTCTCATGCTTGACCCCCGTCATTGATTCAAAGAATGGCATGTCCAGCGAGCCGCGAGCAGCACTGGCAGCGGATGCAGTACTCTTCGTAGGTTCCACCTCCCCTCGCCATATCTCTTCTCTTCCTCCTCGTTGTATTTCCCCTCCTCCTCCGCCTGCCCCTCTTCCTCGGGATCCCTCCTCCCTCCTCCAGGCGCGAGTATCTGGATCTGATCGTTTGCGACCTGTTCCCCAAGTGCTGAGCTCAGCCTCTTGCATCATTACGTGATGGCGGAAATCCTGGAAATCCATTGATTCTTCTTCCCTCCCCAGGGGGCCCCATCGTTCTCTTTCCCTCCTCCCCCTCCTCCTTCTCCTCCTCCTCCACCTCCACTTCATCATCCTCATGATCCTCCTCCTCCTCCTCCTCCTCCTCCTCCTCCTCCTCCTCCTCCCCCCCCTCCTCCCCCGTCTACTCGGCCCCCCGCCCCCTCCTCTCCTACTCCTCGACCCCATCTTTCTCATCGACCAGATCTGCAAGGAGCGTTGGGCCCCGCCTTGTCGTCCGAGCTGACCTGGTGGCCAGAGCTGGTTGCGTGGCGCAGGTAGCGCTCCAGCTCGGTGTCGGAAACGTCGCTGTCATCAGGGACCTCCAGGGTCGAGGAGAGAGGGATGGAATTGGATGGCATGGCGACCATCGCCATCGCCGTCAGCATCGCCAGCATCGTCGTCATCATGGTCATGTCCTCCTCATCGTAGCCATCGTCATGCTCATGTCTTCCTCATCGTCGTCATCGGCGTCATCATCCTCATCATCCTCATCATCACCATCATCATCATCATCATCATCATCAGCATCATCATCATCATCATCATCATCATCATCATCATGCATCTCCTTCCTTGGACCCGTCCTCAGGGCCATCTCCAAGATCGACATCGATATTTTGCTGAGGGTCTCACTGAACCCAATCCCGACCATGGCAACGTCGCGCCGAATCCCACATCATCTTCCTCTCCCTCCTCATCTTCCTCCTCATTCCTCCTCATCGTCCTCCTCCTCCTCCTGACCCTCATTATCCTCATCTTCCTCCTCCTGCTCCTCATCTTCCTCATCTCTTCCTGATGGTCATCCTCATCCTCCTCATCTTCCTCCGAATCCTCTGTCTCCTCTTTCTCCTCCTCCTTCTCCAACTCCCCGTGACTCATCGGCCCCGCGCTGGCGCTGCCTCCACGCCAGGTGTCGAGTGCATCTTCAGGTAGTGGCTCAGCATCATGCGAATGTTGCGGCTCTGCAAAAACCTGCGCTGCTGGGCCCTTCCCTGCATCCTCACCTCCACCTCGAGCCCCCTCGACCCCAGACCTCTCATGAACTCATCGCACCCTCGCGGAAAGACACACCTAGAATCCAACAACTGAGAACAAACAAGGCGGCGGCAGAGGAACCGCACGCCGTTGATCCTCTTTTTCACGGGCAGGCGGCCGTGTTCGTCTTTGAACCCGTTGCTATAGCTAGTGCGGAACGCGTGGTCCCAGGCCTCCTGGGAAACCGGGGTCGGGATCGATTGAAGATCGGATCCAGACGATTGAGCTACGCAGAAAGACGACACGATTCAAGGGGGGCCTCGAGGAGGCGAACAAAGCGTGGCATACAAATGATGGGACATGAGAATCATCTATACTGGCTATTCCTGCTCCTGACTGATCCTTGAGCTCGTGCGCTGTGATCCTGCCTGCTCCTGCTGTTCCTCCCTGTCCTTGTTCCTTCTGCTTCAGCTCCTCCTCGCCCTGCTGCCCCCCATGCTCCGCATGCACATCATATGGCAATAATCTTCATCTTTCGGTTCGGTCCTCCTGCTGCTGCTCCTCATCCTCCCCCACTGCCGATCCTCCGCCTGCCGATCCTCCTCCCATCGATATCCTCTCCTCATCCTCTTGCTCCTCCTCCTCCTCCGCTCGCGAGCGCCGCCGCGCGGCTGGATCCATCATGAGCTTCTGTGCGATGCGCTTCCCCGACGCGAGCTCCTTCAAGCTCTTGATCATGTCCTCGAAGACCTCGCAAGGCTGGGGGGGGGAGGGGGGGCTATCCTCTAGCTTCCATCCATCCCAAAACCGTCGATGCTCACTTAACAAAACTTGGAAACTCGATCTTCTTCGAAGCTCTAACCTCTCTCAGCTCAAACTCCTCCTCGGCCTCTCACAATTGGAAGGCATCGCGCTGCCTCGAGCTCCTTCTTCTTCGGGCGACTGCTGAAGTCCGAGCACGAATACTCGAAGTTCGGCACCGAGCCTCTCAAGCTCCGAGGGGACGGGGGGAGGCGCGACGGAGACGAAAACGAAAGGCAGCAATCAGGAGGAAGAGGAGGAGGATGATCGAAGAGAGGGAGGGGGAGGATAAGGAGGGAGAAGGAGGGGGAGGAGCAAGTGGAGGAGGAGCTCTGGATGTGGAGAGGCGGAGGAGGAGGAGGAGGAGGAGGAGGGGGAGGGGGGGGAGGCAGATCTCCGAGGGGATCTTGATCCCCAAACCTCCTCCTCCGTCCTCGTTCCTCCCTCCTGGCCCCTGAACCTACACCCCCTCCGCAACCTCCCACCTCCCCCCCTCCTCCACCTCCTCCTGGGCGGCGCCGCAAGCGAATCAATTGAATCAGCAAGCCTGCACTATTCGACTGCTCCTATCTGGTCATCCTGGCCCGTTCCCTCTGGAGAAGGATGAGGAGGAGGGGGCGGACCATGGATCCAGCCCAGGAAGAGTCAGCTTAACACGAAATCGATTTCACATCGATTGAGGGCCGATGGTGGTAGCATTTAACGTCGAGGACAGAACTATGGATCCCAAGAACGCGCGAGAATGGTCACATGTACTTGCGGGGGCGGATCCAGCAGCGACTGTCGGTGGCCACAGTCATCATAATCAGCATCATCATCAGAATCAGTGTCATCACCATCATCATCACCACCATCATCAGCATCATCACCATCGTCATCATCATCATCAGCATCATCATCACCGCCATCACCATCACCATCACCATAATCATCATCGTATTCGACATCACCATCATCAACATCATCATCATCACCCTCATATTCATCATGTTCATCAGGCCCAGTATCCTCATCGTCGCCATCATCTTTTCGTCGTAACCACCACCATATGTTAACAACGAAGCAGCAACATCATCATCATCATCATCATCGTCATCGTCATCATCATCATCATCATCATCATCCGCATCATCATCATTATCATCATCATCATCAGCATCGTCATCATCATCATCATCAGCATCATCATCATCACCATCATCATCAACAGAGGTAGCAGCAACATCGAGGGAGCACACGGGAGAGCACCCTGCTCCTCGGGGCCTACCAGCGTAGGCCAACAGGGGTTCGTCTGGAGCAGCACCTGGCTGTCGGATCCCTCGCTCGTTGCTGAGATCCCCTCCTCCTCCTTGTCTTCTGGATCCTTCTTCGTCGCGCTCTTCCTCCTGATCCTCGTCGCTCCTCCTCCTCCTCCTCCTCCTCCTCCTCCTCCTCCTCCTCCTATTCCTCATCCTCCTCCTATTCCTCATCCCTCCTCCTCTCCTCCACTCCTCCCCTCCTCTTCTTCCCTCTACCTCCCTCCTCGTCCTCCTCCTCCTCCTCCTCCTCCATCCTCCCTCCTCCTGCCCCCCACCCCCCCCCCCTCCCCCCCATCCCCCGCTTTATCGAGCCCCAGTGGGAACACCAAATATTATCAACATCGGCAGTGCCTCCTACTCCTCCCCCTCCTCTTCCTCCTCGTCATCCCCCTCCCTATCCACTCTGAGCTCCCGATCCCGCTTAAAAGCCGCAGCGCCTGCGCAATAACCTCGCTGGGGATGCGGGCCGTGACATCGTGGCGCGCCATGTCCACTGCGGCTGCGAGCGCCATGGCCGCAGTTGCGCCCGCGGCCGCGCGGGCCGCGGGCGGGGCCATGGCCGCGGCCAGTGGCGCGCACGCATGCGCGCTGCGAGCATAATCGACGAGGGATGAAAAGCCCTTCTCCTCCCTCCTCCCCTGATCATCCTCCTCCGCCTCCTCCCCTTCACTTCCCCTCCCCTGCTCCTCCTCGATCCTCCTCCGGCTCCTCGATCCTTTTCCTTTTCCTCCTCCTTCCTCTTAAGTCTCATTCCCTCCTCATCCTTCCTCCGCCCTTCCCCCCTTGCACCTCCTCCCCGTCGACGCTCTTAGATCTGGCTGTCGTGCGCATGCTCAGCGCTGCCCGTGTCGATCGTTGAGACTGTCCACGCTGCCCGTGTCGATCTGGCTGCTTGGCGGCGCTTGCTCAGCGCTGCCCGTGCGTGTCGATCATGTGCGCGCATGCTGAGCGCTGCCCGCGTCGATCGTTTGGATCCCGACGGCGCCCAAACAATGATGATGCCGACGTGGCGGCGGGCGCCGCCAGCCAGATCGACGCGGGCAGCGCTGACGTGCAGGCGCTAGACAACCAGATCGACACGGGCATTGATGCTGCAGGCGCCAAACAGCCAGATCGACACGGGCAGTGCTGATGAAGCGCCAATATCGACAGCCAGATCGACACGGGCATCGCTGAGCAGGCGCCAAGCAGCCAGATGATCGACGCCATGGGCAGCGCAAGCGCTCGACTCGATCTACGATCTACGATATCTCATGCTCGCTGCTACTGCTGCTGTGCACGGTACCGTGGCTGGCGATCGGTTCGCACTGCGCTGAAAAAGGGAACCCGGTCCACTGTGGAGTTCGCCCCACCACCGACAATCACGGGTAAAATATCGGGCCATATATCTTCGAAGGGATCCCCAGGGATCGATGAGTTGAAAGTATTGATATATCTTGATGCTTTCGATGTTTACGGAATGAATTTCCACGTCGTTTGGGAGGGTTTCGGGGAGATTGCCTGCTTCCGTTTGGCCCAAGCTGATTTAAAAAAGGATTGTCCAATTCGACGTGAGGGTGGGGGCGGGGTTCACATGCTAGCCGCTAGCCTACTATATTGCCGTCGTCGATATCACGATCGCACAGTATAGCAATTTTGACCCAAACATAATTTCGAGGGAGACCATCAGAACTCATGACGACGCGCGTTCTCAACAAAAATCAATACAATGCAGCAAAAATCAACACACCCGCGCAGAAATCATGACATCTCCCGAAAAATCACGACACTGGCTAAATATCAACACGTTTGAAAATAACCAAAACATGGGTTCATAATCAATACGTTTGAGGCGTCTTGAAAAAATCAAGACGTCGGATCTCAGGGCACCTCCGTCGGCGGCGGCTGATGGCGGTGCCTCCACGGGTGGCTGGGCCGCTGCCGACGCCATCGACGGCTGCTGGCGCCCCTTGCCTCCCGAGGGCGGGACTGCCGCTGGCCCCGCGGGCCCTCCTCTCCCCTTCCCGGCAGCGGGCGCGGGCCCAGCTGGGGGGGGGGGCTGGCGCTGCGGCAACTCAGTTGCCGCCGCCGTGCCACGGCGCCGCTGGTCCTCCTCCAGCGCCCGCAGCAGAGGCGCGCACGCCCCTCCGTTGGCCAGCTCGGCCTCCGCGGGCAGCGACCTGTCCGCGGTGCGGGCCGCGGGGGGCAAGGCCGGCGTCGCCGGCTGCGCCCGCCACCTGCGGCCAATCTCGACAGCTGCCACAGCCCCGATGAGCATGGGCAGCAACGCCATCATGTGGGAGCTGCTGCGCCGCCTCCGACTGCCAGCGCCTCGTGTGCACTGGGCTGGCGCAGCGCCACTCCTCGCGCCTCACCTCCACATGGCTCTCGCCCCTGTGCGGACCCTGGTCCGCGGGGCGGGGCGCGCTCCCCCGCGCGAGTCGCCCCCTCAAGGGCCCGAGGAGAAACTTGAGCCCCAAAGGGGCCGCGGAGAGGGGGAAAGGGACAGAAAGCAGGAGGAGACCCTTCCCCCTCACCAGGCACTTACTCCCTGAAACCTTACGTTTTACGCACGCTCAAACTCTCACTTCCCTCCTCTCCTCCCTCCTCCCACCTCCGTCCTCCCTCCTACCTCCTTCCTCCTCCATCTTCCTCCTCCTCCCTCCCTCCCATCCTCCCTCCATCCCTGCCTCCCTGCCTCCCTGCCTTCCTGCCTCCCTACCTCCCTCCCTCCCCTCCCCCTTTTCCTCCTCCTCCTCCTCCTCCTTTTCCTCCTCCTGCTCCTCCTGCTCCTCCTCCTGCTCCTCCCCTTCCTCCTCATCTTGCTGTTCCTCCTCCTCTTCGTCTTATAATCACTACTGCTAACAATGCTATCATTAGTTGGTTCTTTATATTCGCATTCGTGCGATCATTAAGGAAGTTAATATGATCAGTATTGGTATAATCAGTAACAACATTGTTCGTATTAGTAGTACTAGTAGTAGTAATAAAACCCTTCGTGGAAGACAGTATCAGCGCTCGTAGCATTCGTATGTTTACCACGAATTACAGCACCATTGTTAGCACTATGTATTAGCATTATTAATAACACTAACCACATCCGCATCCGAAGTAGTAGTGTTACTACGACTAGAAGTATGAGTTAATATGATTAACTTCATTGATACTGTTAGTACCATTAATACTATATGCTTCGCCGTATGACTGTTCATATTACTCACAAGATTCGTCCCTGTTTCTGCCTTAAGCATGTGATGGGTTGTCTTCGCTATCGCCTTCTTAATATGGTTCGTCTCTTAGTAGTAATATGATCACCCTTCCTACTCTTGTACGTACGAAAGTAGTATTAATAGTACGAGTAGGTATTATATTAATCTTCTGTTTGGTACGACTATGTTCCTATTATTGTGATCAGTGTGGTTGGTATTCGTCTTCTGCTCAGTATTACTAAGAGTCTTCTTCGTGTTATCACTATTCATATTATGACCGCTATTATTATTATTCGTAGTATGTCTGACATGTCTCTAAGTGTTATCATCGACTTCGGCATGGTTTAGTATTGGTACTACTATGTTTTTATGTTTAATTACGTCTCTTATTAACATGATAATGCTGCTCAGTAGCATGGTTCTTCTTCTTCTTTAACGAATACTAGAAGTAGCGTCTCACTCGTATTATGAATACTCATTTCTATTATTGTTGATAGTATTGTTATTGTTGCCATTATTACTGTTACTCATATAATTCGTATGCTTATTCTTGGCATTCTTATTGCTAATACTTGCATTTGTCCTCCTCCTCTTCCTTCTCATCCTCCACCTCATCCTCCTCCGCCTCCTTACTCCTCCGTGTCGGCGCCGTCGTGTGCTGGTCCTCCGAAGCCCGTGGCAGCGCACTGCGGGCGGGCAGGGGCTGCGCGTTACCGGTGAACCTGAACAGAACAAGCGCACGTTTTTTGTTTAGGGCCTTCTGGCTAGGCCTCTTAGGTTTAGGACCTGGGATATGATGGTTAGGGTCTTAGGGGTATGTCTCCAGGGTCAGGATTAGGCCGTTCGGGTCAAGGTCGTAAGGTTGAAGCCTGTAGGCTACGGTCTCAGGGCTATTGCACTAACGTTAGAGTCAGGATTGGGGTCTTAGGGTCAGGGCCGAAGGATCAGGGCCTTAGTTCAAGGTACGCAGGCTGGGTAATCATGATTCAGGCGTAGGGTTCACTCCCAAGGATTGGGGCCTTCACGTGAGGGTCTTAGGGTCAGGGTTAGTATCACGGCCTTCGGGTTAGGAATTAAGGATTTGGGTTAGGGCGTTAGGTTTAGGGTCTCACGGGCATGGCTTTAGGGTCAGAGCTTTCGAGTCAGAGAGGGCTCGGATATTGAGGATCTGTGGTTGGCGCGCATTGGCATGTATTTGGCATGCATTTGCACGCACGCATCTTGCATGCATCTGTATTGGCATGCAGTTGACACGTTCGCCACCTTCCCCTCCCCCCCACCCCCGCCGATCCCTCCATCGCAAACCTTCTCGACTTTTCCTCGTCCTCATCCTCCACCTCCTCGATCCCACGTTCGCCTATCACATGTTCTATTCTCTCTCTCATCGACGTCCTCTTTCTTCCATGTTTCCCCGCCTGTTCTACCGCTCCTCGCCAGTTCCATCTCCCCTCTCCCTTCCTCTACCTCAATGTGTTCCTCCTCCCCCCTGCGGGGGGAAGGCCCCCCTCTGTTCCTTCCCACTCCAGGAAGAGAGTCCCTGGGGATTCCCCCCCCGATCCCCCGCTCGTGGATCCTAGAGGCCCCTGGGGGTTCCACCCCCAGGGAATCCAGGGGGAGTCCCTGGAGGTCCACTCCTGGGGTTGGTGTGAGAAATCGATGCTCGCCCAGATTCTTGACCCCCCTTTCCAGGATTCCCGCTCTCGGGACTTCCATTGCACGAGCCCCAGGAACGTCAAGACGGGCTTGGTGCTCTGGGACGCCAGGGCGACTCTCTTCGCCTTCCTCCTTGGCGAGGACCATCATCGGCCTCAGCCACTCCGGTGGGCACCATCATAGGCCCCACCTACTCGGCAGCTGCCATCATAAGGGCTGCCAGGGGTCCCGCTCCCATTTTTGACATTCTCACATTTCGGCGCCATGGCCAATGGAGGGGGCGGGGGCTCTCCCCACGGTCCCTCGGCCAACGAAAAAGGCCGCAAGGAGGAGTGCCAACGCATCTCCGCAACTCAGACCTTCAAGACCTTGAAGCGAGATTTGCCACCATTCACTGTTTTCCCCCTCCCTGGGGAGTCCCTGAGGTCCTCCCCCCCCATCCCCACCCCCCGAGGGGGGGGGGGGGGGGGGGGGGGGGGGGGGGGGGGGGGGGGGGGGGGGGGGGGGGGGGGGGCAAAAAACTGAGGGAAAAAAACAAGCATTGGCGAGGAAAAACGCGGGATTCTCGACCAGACCAGCCCCACCCCAGGGAAACAACTAAGAAACGCAGGGGGGAAAACAAGAGCGCCCCCGGGATAAAGAACGAGCGCCCGAGGGAGAAAAAACGAGAGCGCCCGAAGGGAAAACAAGCTCCAGAAGGAGAAACAAAAAAAAAAAAAAAAAAAAAAAAAAAACGGGACCCCACCCTGGAGCCCCCGAGGGGGGGGAATGAGAAAACAAAGAAAATATACAGAAAACCAACAAACAAACAAAAAAACAATATAACATTGGGGGCAATATTAAAGCGGTATCCAGGGAAGGGCGGACCCTGCCCGTTCAAAGCACACAAGACAGCAAAGGAGAGGGGTGGCGAGTCACCTCACGTAGCTGGCTGCCCCAAGGGGGCCCGTGGCGCCAGAGACGCTCATGCATCGAGGGAGTCGCCCAGCAGCGGGGCCGAAACTGGCGGCATGGAATGGAGTTCGCGCCTCCCTTTTTCTCCGTCCCCTCCTTTCGACCGACCCGACTCTTCCCTCCCCTCCCCTACGCCTACCCAATCTGAATACTACTCTCCTCTCTCCCCTGAGGATGGCCGCGGAGCGGGCACTCCTCCAACGCGTGTTTTTTTGTTAAAAACCGTATCTCGTTGTGTGGCATGTCCTGTGTTCTGTATTCACTGGGAACGTTGTCAGTGTCACAAAGCGGCGCTGCCGCTCAGCCTGTCACTCTGATGGCTCTAGTCCTTCTTCATGTGGCCCTCGCAACTCACGTCGTGACCCTCATAGCTCGGCAATTCGCCCTCGCATCTTCGCCGGTGGTTCTCGTAGGTTTGCACGCGGCCATTGCAGTACACCTCACCCTCGTAGCTCAGCCTGTGGACGTCCGCTGCAGGTCCTGGTAGCGCTGTTGGTGGCTGTAGTAGGTATGCTTGCTTCCACCGAAGCAGATCTGGTGTCTCCGGTAGTTGATTCGGTGGTCCTCGTAGTTCTGCTTGTGGCTCCCGTGGCACAGCTGGTCGCCCTCGCGGTACAGCTGGTGGCCCTCGTTGCCCTGCTTCATGGCTGAGCTGGCGGCCCCCGTAGCCCTGTTCGTGGCCCTCGCGGTTGAATTCGTGGTCCTCGTCGTTCTGTAAGTAGTTATCGTAGCTGTGCGTGTGGTCCTCGTACCTCGTAGTTCAGCTTGTGGTACTCGAAGGACTGGGAACATTCCTGCTTGCTCTGCTGGTGGATGAAATATTTCTGCTTGTGGCTTTCGAAGCTCAGTTGGTGTGTCGCGCAATTATGCCTGTGCCTGTCGAAACTCTCGTTTCCCTCGTAGTCTGGCCGGTTGCCCTCAGATTTATTGTGGAAGTTCCCGTAATTATCCCAGGCGTCGGAGCTGCGCCAGTCCCCGCTACTGAGCCTGGATGCCCTCATCGCGCTCCGGCACCTGACCCAAGACATAATCGAGGAGCACGTCCACCTGCACGTCCTTCCTGACGTCGGAATCCACGAAGTCAGAGTCCCGACTGCCAAGTCAGTATTCCGCGATGTGGGCGGCTGTCGCGGCGTTCCTAATGCTGCCATCCTCCGCCTCCTCATCCTCCTCGGTTTTATTGTCCTCGTTGCTCGGCTGGCAGTCCTTGTGGGCCTGCTCGTGGCCGTCGTAGCTCTGTGCGTGGTCCTGATAGCTCAGCCTGAGGTCCTCGTCACCCTGCGCGTGGCTCGCCAAGCCACGCTGGTGGCCCTTCAAGCAGAGCTGCTGGCCCTCTAAATTCTTCCTCTTGCCGTCGTAACTATGTCGGTGGCCCTCGAAGCTCATCTGGTGGCCCTCGTAGTTCGACCGAATCCAAACGTGACAGCGACAGGGGGATGCTTGGCGAAGACGGGGGGATGCTTGGAGCGGGGTGCTGCCACGTGGCCACCTCGATTTTCTTTCCAGGGCCAACGCCCTGGCCGACCTCGGGTTGAGGCGCCCGCGGAGGCAGGGGAGGCGCAAGTCCTCGCACATCAAGACGTGGTCCTCGTGGTTCCGCAGCTCGCCCTCGTAGCTCAACTGGTGGGTCTGGTAGATGCGCCTGTGGCCCTGCTGGTAGCTCCCGGAGGTCTATGGCCTTCGTAACTCAGGCAGCGGCCCTCGCAGCCTAGCTGGTGGTACTCGTAGCTCAGCTGGTGGCTCTCGCTGCCCTGCTGGTGTCACTCGCAAACGGTAGACCACGTGCTCTCAGTCGTACTGATAGTGCTGGTAGCAGTCGCCGAGGCCGCACAGGTTGTCCTGGTCGCGCTGTTGGTCGTAGTTGTGGTCGCGCGGCCACGACCGCGACGACGATGTATTTGTACTCCGCCTTGTCGTACCTGGTGTCGCACTTGCAGTAAACATCTTGTTACTTGCCGTCGTACTCGTCGTCGCACTTCTGAAGAACAGCAGCGGGGACGATCATAATGTTTGTGGGGGTGGCTGACGTCCATATCTGACGTGGTATCCCAAACGCCTGGGAGCGGATTCAAGTCTGACTCTCGGTACTGTTGTCGATAAATCCCCCAAAATGGGGATCCTCGAAACGGAACTACTCATCCACACGTAGATCTTGATGATCCGCCCGCAGACCTCAATGGTCCGCACGCACATGTTCATTAACAACCCGAGGACCGTATGGCTGCTGGCGCCCGCCGGCCGCAGCGCGGCCAGCGGGCTGAAGCCGCCCCCCCTTGCACGCAGAGGATACGAATTTCCCGCAAACGGCCTTCCTCTACATCCTGCTCATGCTCCTGTTCATCCGCCACCTCTTCCTCCTCCAATGTACGCCGCTCCGTTTTCCCGGTTGCGCATGACACGGATGGGCTTTTTGTTGCCCCATCCATTTTGCTGAACGGGGTTCTGTTGTGGTAAAAGCTAACTCCAGCGAGGACAGAAAGGAGAAGAGACACCCTCAAACAGATCTGGTGCTCCGGGCCGTTTCACCTGAGACACCCTCACAACTCTCGTCTCTGAGATGTCTGGGAATGGCCGTTTCGCCTGAAGTAGTTTCGAAAATCTAACCTCCCGGACGCCGCGCGCGAGGTGGTCCAGGGCGTTTCGCCCGAAACGTCCTCGAAAGTCTAGTCCCCGATACGCCGTGTGCGAGGCGGTGCGGCCCGTTTCTCCCGAGACGTCCTCGCAACTCTGCGCTCCGAGATGCCGCGCGCGAGGTGGTCTGGACCGGCTTGCCTCATACATCCTCGCAGTTATCTGCGTTCCGAGCTGCCGCACGCGAGGTGTTCCAGGACGTCTCGCTCGAGACATCCTCGCAACTCTGAGCTACGAGCTGCCGCGCGAAAGGTGGCCTGACGCCTTTTCGTTGAAACATCCTCGCGCCCTCAGCTCCGATATGCTGCGCGAGAAGTGGTTCCAGCTCATTTCGCCTCATACATCATTGCAGATCTGAGCTCTGAAATGTGCGCAAGGGTGTGGCCCGTTTCGCTTGAGATATCCTTGCTGTTCGGGGTTCCGAGATGATGCGGGTGAAGTGGTCTGACCCGCTTCGTCTGCAACATCCTGGAAATTCGGGATTCCGAGAGGGAAGAGAAAGGGAGGAGGGGTCAGAGACCCGATTTCAATTATGTTGTCGACTTGTGATATGGGAGAGGTATGGGCGCCGCCTGAGACATCCTCGGAAGTCTGAGCTCCCAGATGTCGCACGCGAGGTGGTCCAGCTCGTTTCGCTTGAGACATCCTCGCAATTCGCGGCCACGATCCTCGAAATCCCAATCTCACCCAAACGAATTTTGTGATGACACGTATGTTGTCGAATGGTGCTGCGGAAAAAAGTCTGGACGCCGCCTCACACATCCTCGGAACTCCGAACTCCCAGACGTCGCACGCGAAGTGTTCCAGCCAGGTTCGCCTGAGGCATCCTCGCGATTCGGGGCTCCGAGATGCTTCGCGCGAGGTAGTCTAGCGCGTCTCGCATGAGACATCATCGCACCTCCAGGCTTCTTGAACATGTGCGCGGGGTGGTCCAGCTTGTCTCGCTTGAAACATCCTCGCAATTCTGGGCTCTCAGAAGATGTACGCAAGGTGGTATGACGCGTTTCGGGGACATCCTCACACCTGGGTTCCGAGATGCCGCGCCAAAGGTGGTCTGGCCCGCTTCGCTTGAAACACCCTCGAATCTCTGGGCTCCGAAGGTGGGGAGATAGGAGCGAAGAGGGGCCAGACCATCAGACCCAAACGAACCATGTGATTCCACTTCTCTCGCTGAATTGTGCTTTGGGAGATGCCTGGGCGCCCCTGGCCTTACGTAGGAGGTAGCTGGCGCCGAGGCGAGGGCACGATTCCGAGGTAAACTGCAAGGGCTGATCAGGGGGAGCCGTGACGGAGCAAATCGGGGCGGTGCCTCGACTAGAGCGAGGCGGACAGGGAGGAGGCAGGCCGGGGAGGAACAAGGGAGGAGGAAAGAGCTCCGAGATGCTACGCGAAAGGAATAGTGGAGGAGGGTGACGGGACCAGGCTCAAACGCTGTCCGCTTGAGAGAATCCCTGACGAGGGTGCCGCCTGGAAGCGGCATCGAGAGTGCGAAGGCATCCCTGGCATGGCGGAGGAAGCGGAGAAGAGGAAAGACGAGCAGGAGGAGAAGGAGGAGGAGGAGGAGGACAAGGAGGAGGCGGAGCAGGAGAAGGAGGAGGAGGAGGAGGAGGAATGCGAGGACAAGAAGGCGGAGGAGGAGGAGGCGGATGAGGACGAGGAAGAGAAGGAGCACTCCGAGGATGAGGAGGCGGAGGGGGAGGAGGAGGAGGAGGAGGAGGAGGAGGAGGAGGAGGAGGAGGAGGAGCACTGCGAAGCGGAGGAGGACGAGGAGCACGAGGAATACAAGGAGCAGCACGGCGAGCAGGAGGGAGAGCAGGAGAAAACTACAAGGAGGAGGTTGATGACAAGGTAGGGGATGATGATGATGATGATGATGATGATGATGATGATGATGATGATGATGATGATGATGATGATGTTGATGATGCTGATGATGATGATTCTGATGATGATGATTCTGATGATTATGATTATGATTATGATTATGATTATGATTATGATTATGATTATGACTATGAGTATGATTATGATTATGATTATGATTATGATTATGATTATGATTATGATTATGATTATGATTATGATGGTGATTATGATGGTGATTATGATGATGATGATGACGACAACGATAATGATGCTGATGCTGATGCTGATGCTGATGCTGATGCTGATGCTGATGCTGATGCTGATGCTGATGATGATGATGATGATGGTGATGATGATGATGATGATATTGGTGATGGTGATGATGATGGTGATGGTGATGATGATGATGATGCTGTTGATGCTGATGATGATGATGATGATAATGATAATGATAATGATCATGATGCTGATGCTGATGATGAGGAGGAGAACGAGGAGGACGAGGAGGAAGAAAACGACGAGCCGGCATAGCACCACGAGCATGACGAGGATTTCGTATGAGGAGTGAGACGAGGCGATATAGGAGGAGGTGGTGGGGGGGGAGGAAGAGAAACAGGAGGCGGAGAAGAAGGAGGAGGAGGATAATAGGAAAAAAAAAAAAAAAGGATAAAGGAGGAGGAAAGAAAGAGGGAAAGGAGACTGAGGAGGAAGAGGAGGAGCACAGGAATGAGGCATACAGAGGAGGAGGAGGAGGAGGAGGAGAGGAGGAGGAGGAGAAGAGGCCGGAAGAGGAGGGGAAGGGCAAGGGAGGGGAGGATAAGGAGGAGAGGAGGAGAGGAGGAGGAGGACAAGGAGGAGGAGGAGAGGAGATGAGGAGGCGGAGCAGGAGAAGGAGGAGGAGGAGGAGGACAGGGGAGAGAAGAGAATAGTACTCACACTGTGAAACTGTAAACTGGAGGAGTAGAGGGGTGCCCTCCGCGGCCCTCCCCTCCCCTCCTCCCCCACCCCCGGAGGGGGCGGGGCGGGAGCGCGGCGCGTGGGGGAACGCGGGGATGATCGGCGGCCTCCCGCGGGGTCCATCGCAATGGCCTGCCGGGACACCTCGGGGGGAAAGGGCGGGAGGGGGGGGCGGGGGGGGGAAGGGCAGGGGGAGGGCGAGGTGAGAGGGAGGGAAGTGGGACGAGGAGAGAGGGAGCAGGGAGGGAGGGAGGGAGGAGAGGGGGGGAGGGTGAAGACAGGGAGAGGGACATGGAGGGAGCGAAGGAGGCGTGGGGAGGGGAAGGGAGGGGAAGTGAGGGAGGAAGGGAGGGGAGGGGAGAATGGAAGGGAGGCAGGGAGGGATGGGTAGGGAGGGGAAGCGTATGATTGTCACGTGTTCGCCTTTCGGCTTCAAGAGCGTCCAAGGCGGCCCAAGAGGCCCCTGAGATCGCCCAAGACGGACAAAAGCCCCCAGGAGAAGCCCCAGAGGCCCCCTCAAGAAGGCCCCCAAAAGGGGACCAAGAGGGGCCCAAGAGGAGAAACGAAACTCAGAGTGGCCTCTGGGGCCCTCCAAACCCAGATGGCCCCCGAGACCGCCTCCCCCGAGAGGCGCCCACGAGGCACCCAGAGGCTCCCAAGAGGCTTCCAGGAGGTCTCCAGGGGAGTCTCAAGAGGTCTCCGTGAGGCCACCAAGTATGCGCAGAGGTGCCTGCCATGGATGAAACGACTGTTGGTCCTTCCAAACAGTTCCCAATGGCCTCGGGCGCAACCCGCCAACGATGAGATACATCTTGTGAGCGTGTCCGTCCAGGTTGGCTCCAAGACAGATCCAAGATCGTAGCCAGCACCCTCCCAAGACGCTTCCAAGACGGCCAAAACGGTCCCATGAGGCCCAAGATGGCCCCAAAATGGCCTCACGACGAGCCCAGATGCCCCGGAGACGGCTCCAGGAAAGTCTCGAGAGGCGCGAATCATTTACGGCCCTTAGAGGCTCCAATGATGTTCGGACTTCCCCCTTGTCGGTTTGAAGAGCGTCCAAGACGGCCCAGGAGGCGCCCAAGATCACCTCAGGGCGGCCGAAAAAAGTCCACGCGACGTCCCCCATGCAGCCCCGAGGCGGCGGCCCTACAGGACCCCCAAAAAACGCAAGACGGCCCAGAGCCTCTAAGACGGTCTCAGAAGGCGCCAGACGGCCCAAGAGCGCCCTCAGACGGCCCGAGGGATCCCCAAGAGGGCCCAAGAGGGCCCTGGGAGGGCCCCAAGAAGGCCCCGAAGGCCCGAATAGAGCCGCCCAGTAGCCCCTAAGATGGCCCAAGAGGGCTCATCCCCATGTAATCCCCTAGCGGTTGCCTCAACAGCTGGGGGAACACACTCCATGACGGTCGGACCTGGGACAGACGAACATTCTTCAAGACCATGAGACCCTCCGCCGACCAAACTGAAGAACATTCGAGGGTGTCCTCCCCCAGGATGCTCAAGAGCATGCAACAAGCACGAAGAACACTGGGGTACCCTCCCCGAACAGACTTCGATCTTATAATTACCTCGGTCCGACCGTAAGGTGGCCATACTTTCGCTCAACGTTTCACAACATGGGCATTTCCAAAAGGCAGGGCGAGGGCGGCGACTCGCAGAAGGCGTGCTCGTGAGGTATCCAACCATTTCCCCCTGCGCGTCCCCCGCGCAAACAGCTGCCCGATCAAGATGTCCACTTGCTCATGTTAGCGGCGAGCGCGGGGAGGAAGCGGGAAGAGGCGGGCCTTCTCAGAAGGCTCGGAAGCCCCCTGGCCTCCTGAGACACAAATAAAACTGTTCCGCATTGTTTCCCATCTTTTCTGGGCTTTTGTCTGCCCCCCCACCTCCCACCGTTTCCCCTATTTCCTGGGGAAGCGATGATCCTTCCCCGAAGACACAGACAACTTCTCAGGAGGCGAGGGCCTCTGAGAAGTGCCGCCGCCTGCTGAGAAAGCCTTCTCCTTCGCACTCCTGCCCCCCCCCCCGCTCGCCGCCGCATTCCGAGAAGGTCGTCTCCCTCTCGCTTCCCCCCCCCTCTCGCCACCCGTCGTGGAAGTGCCCCGAAGATGCCCACGTGGATGCCCATCCTCGTGCGCCGCGAGGTGCCCATCACAGCCGCTTCCGTGCCCGCACGGCACGCTGGGGCGTGGCAGAATGTCAGCTGCTGCCTGGAATAGGAAGAGAAAAACAGGGGCTCCCAACTTCGCGCTTCGCGCTGCGCGAAGCGCGAAGTGCGAATAACTTCGCGCTCTCGCGCCGCCTCCCACGGGAGGAGAGGAGGATGAGGGGGAATCGGAGCCGAACCGCGAAGCGCGAAGCGCGAATAACTTCGCGCCCTCGAGGGCGCCCTTGAAAAAACGCCATAAACATAATCTGGTTGGCGCTCCGCGCGGATTTCTTCGATCTTCGCTGGAACCCCCCTCCCTGGCGCGCGGAGCGCGCCAGGGGCGGCGCTGGAGGCGCTGCGGGGGGGCTCAGCGCCGATCCAAGAAATCCGCGCGGAGCGCAGAAAGGTCTATGCTTATGGCGCTTTCTCTGTCTTCGATGGAGGGGTTTGCGCAAGTCTCCGAAGCGACCGCCCTCCGCCTCCTCGCCTCGCGCGTCGTCCCTCCCTCCCTCTCGAAGCTCCCTGGGCGGCCCGAGGCCCTCCTGGGGCTCTCGCGAGCTCTCACAGGGCGTCCAAGACGGTCCAGGAAGACCAAGAAGGCTTCCAAGATGGCCCCCAACAGTTCCTGAAGAGGCACCCAGCAGCCCCCAAAGAGGCGCCCAGTAGGTTCCAACAGGCCTCCGAGAGGCTCCAAGACACCCCAAGACTATATCCAGGAGGGCTCGAGAGGCCAAAAAACGTGATCTGCCTGCGTATGTACGTGCTTCAGTGTGGTTTGCTTTCTGCACTCTTCGGTCGAATGTCGCTCCGATTGCGGCCGTCGGCCCCAAAGGGGCCCACCGAGAGCCCCAAGAGGGCCCCTGGACGAACTCAAAAGAGACCCCAAGAGAGACCCAAGCTGGCCCAAGAGGGCCCTGGCCTGAGAAATTGCCCAAGACCCGGCGGCGAGCCCGGGGGGGAGGTGAGAAGAGGCGGGCCTTCGCAAAAGGCTCGGAAGTCCCCCAGCCTTCCGAGAAAATTCATGATCCTTCCTTGAAGACACGGAAAACTTCTCAGAAGGCGAGGGCTTCTGAGAAGTGCCGCCGCCTTCTGAGAAAGCCTTCTCCTTCGCACTCCCCCCCGCCCCGCTCGCCGCCGAAAGACGAGGGGGGAACGGACCCCAATGAAGGGGCCCTGGGACACACTAACAAAAACACACAAATAAAAGGATTCCCCATATTTTCCCATATTTTCTGGGTTTCTGTCTTCTCCCCCACATTCCATATCTTCCCATATTTTCTCGGGAATCGACGATTCATTGTGTCTGTGTGTTTTCTTCCCTCCTGACCCTCGCTTGCCTCCGAAAGACGAGGGGGGGACGGACCCCAAGTCGGGCGGGGGGTCGGGCAGGTCGGGCGAGCCGGCCGGGCGCACGCGGAGGACCCCCACCCAGGTCCGACGGCTGGGCACGGCCGGGCCGGGCGGGCGGTCAGACGGGCCAGCTGGGCAGAACCTGACGCGGGCAATCGATCGGGAGCGGCCAAGAAGGGGGTGTCCGAGAGGGGAGGGTGCAAATCATGAAGCTCCCGCCGTGGTCTCTATACGACGCGCATGCGTCTGGGCTGGGCGGTCGGATCTGGCGGGGCATGCGGGCCCCGAATCGATCGGGAGCGGCCAAGAGGGGGGTGTCCAAGAGGGGAGGGTGCAAATCATGACCGGCGGCATGTGCGCGGCCCAGCGGGGGGCCAGGGAAGTAGTGGAATAAGAAGAGGCGCCATGAGATCTGGGGAAACATCTGGCCCCCCCCATGATACCCACCCACCCCTAGTCATCACCCCCCTCTTTGCCGCCCCCGAGATGGGGCGGTCGGTCGAGTTGCACGTTTCTGATCTGCGAGCACATCAGGAGGGGCGCTGCGAAAGCAAACGGAGGCGCCAAGAGCAACGGGCCGGACAGCGGGGGGCGGGAAGGAAGGGCGAGCCGCTCATTGCGTGCCAGTCGGACTGCACAGGCGGGTCCCAGCTCGGGCAGCCGGGCTCGAGCGCACCGCGGCAGAAAGGGTCGAGTCCGGGCCGCCCACGGGGAGAGATCTTGCCTGATCTTGCACTCCTGGGGCGGGCGGGCTGTCCTCCTCCTCCTCCTCCTCCTCCTCCTCCTCCTCCTCCTCCTCGGCCTCCGCCTCCTCCTCCTCCTCCTCCTTCTCCTCCTCGTCCCGGGCGGGCGGGAGGGGCAGCGATAGGGGGGGAGCGGCTAGGGGGGACACATCGACCTGGACTCGGCGGTACATCGCCAATAAATCGGGCAGGCCCCCAGCGCGTTCCTGGGCAGGCTGGGACTCGCGGGCCCCTATCGAAGATCAATGAGCGACTGGAGGTCGATGCCTACCCGCCTATGCCGTCCCCCCCTTATGGTTGCCCTTGGTGTCCCCGGCACCCAGAGCGGCAGAATGGAGGAGCGCATGCGTTCCGGAAGGAGTCGCCACCGTCCTACAGTCATCGCGCTGCCACGAGGGACGCCAGAGGAGGAACGAAGGGGCTCTCCTGGCAACGACGAGCCAGCCCACGAATAGGTCCCACGACCTCATTACATCGAAGAAACAGCCCGACAGGCAGAGTTCCTCCTGAGCCCGGTGTGGCTCCCAGTCCAACCTTTCAGTGTACCCAAGAGGGCCGCCATGCCTTTGTTTCCCGTGCGTTTCAGCTGCTTGAAGCGGGCAGCACTGAAGGCTGCCAGAACTCCCTTGAGGATGGAGGACGATTCCGAGCAGGACGAAGGAGGAGAGAGGACAAGGGCGCGGGTAGAGCAGAAGGGGCGGGACGACAGAAGGGAAGAGAGGGAGAGAAGAAGGTGAAGGCCAGAATGGGGAGGCAGTGAAGAGGAGAAGGAGGAGGAGGACGAGGAGGAGGAGAGCAGAAGGACGAGGAAGAAAAGTGATGAGAGGAAAAAGAGAAGGAGGATCCAACGCAACACGACATGCAGCGCTCGACCGAATGGAAAGAGGAGGGCGCGCCTGCGTCGTGAGCGGAACGTGCAACAAAGGGTGGAGGCACATCTGCGCCGTCCATTCCTGAAGAGCGCGCGACGACGGCGGCGGCGGCGGCGGCAGCGACGACGACGACGACGACGACGACGATGACGACGACGACGACGACAACCCCTTATTCCGACCGACCGTGCCCCACCCATCCCCCTTTTTCCCCCCTGACCACTTCGCACTATTCCGACAGACCGTCCAGCCCCCCATTGCCCGACCATGCCCACCCGCCCCCCCCCTGCCACTTTCCCCTTCAACCCACACCCCCCTCCCCTTATTCCGGCCGACCTGGCCCCCTCCCCTTATTCCGATCGTCCGTACCCCAC
>CAUYUJ010009288.1:0-5000 GCA_963575745.1 Prorocentrum cordatum
GAGGAGGAGGAGGATCGCACGCCACCGAAGGGGGGGGGGGGAAGAGAAAAAAACCGACAGCCAGCTGAAACAAAACGCCCGAGGGGGGCCCATCGGAGTGGACCTTTTTGCCACCCTGACAGGAAGGCCAAAGACCTGTCAGGGGCCAGCGACAAGGCCCCCCCCCCAGGGCAACAACAGCTAGCCGTCTTCAAACGCCAAGTCAGCGGCAACCCTTTGCTTTTCCCGCAGCCTGGCCCCAAGCACTCGGGCTTCAGTTTCATTCAAACCGAAAGCCTGCAGACAGTCTGCCAGCAGATGGGGTCAGGTACAAATCCAGGGACCACCGCACTTCGCTGGCTCTTTCGCTGGATCCCTGGGCCGCCGTCCAAACCCCCAAAGACCTCCCGAGCCCGCTCCCCAGGCGACTTCCAGGGGCCAAGCTTAAAGGCGCGATTGGGATGTTTCGACCTTAAAACAGCGCGGGTGTTTTTGCGGCCAGGGTCTATCATACTCGCTTGGGCCCCAGGGCAGACCGACTTGAGGCCTCTAGCTCCGACCGAGACCGTCGCATACCCTCCACCCGTGGAGCAACAAAAATATTGGAGCGAGATCCTCACCGTGCAGCGGGAACTCCAACAGCTGGTGGCCGCCCTGCTTCCAGGGGGCCTGGTGAGCATCCCTGGCCAGGACGGCCAGGTCGGGGCCCAGGGGCACCTCAGGCAGGTCCTGGGAGGGGTCCGCTGGGGCAGGAGGGGGAGCAGCAGCAGCAGCAGATCGTCCCTCCGCCGCCTCCCTCCTCCTGAGCTCCTCCAGGTCCTCCTCCAGGCCTTCGCCGCCCTCGAGCGAAATGAGGGTGAGCCCCTGGGCGCCCTCATTATCAAACACGCCTAGGTCGGAATAATGAACCTCGGCCCTGGTAATGAAAGAGGTGACCTGACGGGCCATAAACAGCATGCCTTTGACCACTAGCATATCCTGAGGGTCTTGCCTGCTGAGATCGGCGCCTTGCTTGGCCAAACGGTCGGCGGCGTCGTTGCCCGTTTTTTTTTCAAACAGGCTGATCTTACCTTCCCGAACGTCATCCATGCTCGAATGGGCCTTGACCTTGCAGCAGCTCACCCCAGACAAATCGTTTTTAGCATACAGCTCCTTCCACAGATGCATACGTGTGTTGGCTGGACTCTCGGCCAAGCTTCTATGGCGACAGCACTCGAGAGTTCCTTTGCAGTCAGAGTAAAGCGTGAACGTGCCAATTAAAAAAACTCGTGGCCATGAAAACTGCAAAATCTTCGCCATCTCGGGCGACTTGGTCAGGCAGAGTGGCTGGCGGGACGGCTCCAAACCAGCCCGTGATCCAGCGGCGCTCGCTGTCATAAATGGCAACTCCCCAGCCTGCCGAACGCAAAGCGGGGACCATTCCATCGTGACCCGAGCCGTCACAGAAGACGTGAGCGTTATCCACCGCCAAACACGCACCCACTCCTTCAGCCCTGAACTCCCACGCTGGGTCCCAGGGCCTCCGCGCGAGCAGCTGACAGGGGTCAGGGAGGATGCCTCGGGCGAATCGCTTTTGCAGTTCAACTGGGCAGCGAGCAAGACGAGCAGCCGCTGCCTGGAGCTCAGGCGGGAGATGGTCTCGCCGCCAAGCTGCACGGGCAGGGCACTCGAAGTGCCTGTGAAAAAGGGTGCCTCTGGCCCCGTGACAGATGAGGCAGTCTGCCTCGAGCTGGGGGTCGTGCTGGTGAAGCCTGTGCTGGCACCAGTGCGAGCCCATAACAAGGCCTCTCAAGGTCCTCTGCTCCCGCGCCCCCCAAGCCCCACCCGTGCCCGACTCCGCCCCGTCATCGTCGTCTTGCTGCCGTCTGCAGTGCAGCCTCTCGTTGAGGGGGCGCCAAAAAAATCGCCTAACCAACCCTTGCCTCCGCTGATTTTGCTGAGGCCTCGGTGATCAGACAGGCGACGTGCAGCGAAGCGAGCACGGCGAGCAACGAATGCAGGCGAGACAGAGGCCAGGGACCAAACCTGCCCTGAGGCCTCGCACAGTGTCCAGGGGTCGGTGAAAGTCAGACCTGCTCGCCCCGCAGTGAGGATTAGAGCCGCCACAGGGTCCTTGACCTGCGCCCATGGGCGGGCTTTTGACGCAATGGCCTGCCCTGGGGTAAAAAGAAATCGAAGCACCGAGGGGGACAGGCGATTGTCTCTGAGGATCTGCACATATGTTTTCAGAGCATCGGCTGTGACCAAGACCAATGGGTCTCGGGTCCAGCCGCCACGCGCGCACATGGAAGCTAAGTCCAGGGAGCAGCCGCGAGGCAACCGCCCTTCAGCGCGCAGCGCAGCTACCCTTAGTTGATTAAGTTTGCCGCCAGGGAGCCCTTGGATGTTGGCCCCCCATGGAGCCTTGGCAGAAACTCCAGCCCGAAAAACAAAGCCCGCTGGGGCTCCAGCGTTTCTGAGGGCCACGATTTTGCCGATCTTGGCTTGGGCGGCGCAGAAACGATCGTGATGTGTGCTTACTCGCCTACGGCTGCCGTCGGTCGCGTCACCTCCTAGATCCCGATGGACCTGGGCGCGCACCGACTCTGGGAGGCCACCATCGAGGAGGATCCCGTCCGCCACCTCCCCCGAGGAAGAGAGGAGGTCGAGCTTATTACAGGCGATGGGCAGCCCCTTTTTTCTTAGGTCTGCCGTTATCATGCGGAACGCTTGCCCGAGCTCCCTGCGAACTACTTCCTTGCCTCCAACCGCGTGCAGCGAGACATCGTCGATTACATTTTTTATCCAGACGACTGGGCTGGCCGACGCCGCGCGCCGCAAACAAGCTAAGAGGAGCAAGCGGGAAAGAGTGGTGGCCCCAGAGCACCATGCAACTACCGTGCCGTTCGGCACGAGGACTCTGCTGACCGCGCCTTGCCACGAGACCCTACGCGGTGCACGATACATCGAACAGTAGCTCCTCAAGAGGGCTTCCGAAAAACTTGCATGCTTGGCGGCTTCTCGCAACTCCTGGTGCGAGATGTGTTCATAGAACTTGCGCAGATCTATGAAACGCGTGCAAGAGGCCCAGCCAGGCTGGGAACGGGCATAGGCTGCAAGAGCGTTGTGGACCCAAGCGCTCTTGTCACAGGCTGTGCTGGTGCTCATACCCCAAAAGAAACGCTCATCAGCGCGACGCTCCCACTCAGAGCACAGCCTGTGCCTAATTCTGCTCCAGACCCTCGCAAAGAGGGGGGGCAGCCCTATCGGCCGGACTCCCCCGAAGGCTTGTCGAGAAAAACGATCAGCACTAGCCACATCTGATCCACCCTCGGATTCCTTTCCCAAGCAGTGAGGATGGCCGCAAAGGCCTCAACAAGCGGCCGAGGGAGCTGCAACAGGAGCCGCGGGCTGAACGCATCCCAACCCAAAGCCGTGGTCGGGCTGAAAGAAGCCGCCGCTTCTAGAACCTGTTCAGCAGAGATCGGTTCGAGCGAATCCTCCACCGTCCAGTCAAGGGGATGCTGCTCCCCCTCGCGCTCGGCGCTGGTCCAAATGGGAATCCACTCCTTGAGGGTCTGCTCTAGAGCGGCCTGGCCTACCAGAATCGAAAGCCGATTCTGCGGGAGGTCCTGGTCATCGGCCTCTTCGAAAACTGGCAGGGGCGGAAGGGGCTGGGCCTTTGCTGAACCTGTGAGCGACACGACCACCTCCAGCCACCGACGACTTCGCCCACAACTTCCACTTCTGTCGGCCTTCAGCCGCCTCCTGCTTCACCCTGCTGACGACCTCCGCTTGGACCGCGTCCACTAGCGGCCCTCTGGTCGCGCTGTCGGCCAGCTGCGTAAAAAAATTAGCCAGGGTAAGTCCACGGAGCTGTTCCTGCCCCGCCTCCGCGAACAAAGTTGAGAGGGGCGATGCAATCCTGACCAGCTGAGCCTGAACCTCTGGTTTAGTAGCTTTTAAAAACTGGATGGACAGGCGGCGCAGCGAAAGCCACTTCTGAGTGAGCAGATTAGAACGCTGGTAGAGCTCTTGGCCCCAAGCTGCTCGCAGAGGGACGAGCTGTATCTGACAGCCCTTGTGTCGGCCGAAAAACTTGGGGTCCGTCACACCGTGGACCTCAGCGAGGGCCCTTTCCGCAGAGGAGAACCATCTGGACGCAGCGTCCAGAGGATCCAGGCCCAAAAAATTTGGGCCGTCCCAGGATCCCGAAAAAAACCATCTGCATCCTCTCATCATCATCCTGGGGCAGAGGGAAACGCTTGGGCACAATGCGCTTCCAAACCTTGGCCTGGCCAACCAGCGCTCGCATGCGGAGGGCCACCGCAGAGTGCGGCCCTACTGGGGTGTCGGCCACTCCAGCGCACCAGTCGACGTGGTAGTCCAGGCACCCGCTGATGACGAAAAAGTCGTAGCAGTGGTCGTGGCAGGTCGCACCTTCTGGCCGCAGGATGCTGGCCCCGAGGTGCCCAGTCCACTGGGGCTCCCTGAGCTCTTCAGCGTCAATATTCCAATCACCGCCGATGACGAAAGGGATGTTAGCCTCTGCTACCACCGCGCTGACCTGCTCCAAGAAATCGAGATTGGCCCCGCTGAGCCCCAAAGTAGTATGCCCGTATACCGAGACTACCAGCACCTCCACGTTGTAGGCCAAAGCGACTCTGCAAGCCGCCACGCGCTCGCCGAGGAACCGATGCTGGTATCCTGCTGCGCCAAGTTGACTGCGGACCAGCACCGCCGTGCCTGCTGACGATTCTCTGTCCGTTATCCCTGTGCTGGCCGCTGGCTGAAAAGAAGAAGCGTACCCCGCCTGATGGGCCCAGGCCCTGGGGGCTTGGATCTGATGTTGAAGCAAACGGTGCTCTTGGACCAGAACGGCATCATACACAGTGCCCTTGACCAGCTTCGACCATTCCAAAAACTTAAGACCAGTCGACCAAGCGTTCGAGTTGTAGGGAGCAGAGTGGGAGGGGTCGCTCTCGTCGGGGGCTGCGTCCCGCGCATCCGCGGCGCCGACGAGAGGCTGGGCACGACCAAAG
>CAUYUJ010009288.1:10000-35119 GCA_963575745.1 Prorocentrum cordatum
TGTGAGCGTGCATGATGCCTTTCGAGTCGGTTGCTCCCTCCTCCCTCCTTCCTCCTCCCTTCTCCTCCCCCTTCCTCCGCTCCTCCCTCCTCCTTCCCTCTTCCTCCTCCTCCTCCTCGCCCTCCTCGGCAAGAGGGGCGTCGCCTACGACCAGTGGTTTGGGGGGGGCACGGACCAGATGTACAGCGAGGACCCCTTCGGGCCGCCCTGCCCCGGCCTCGGGCGCCCTGCCTCGAGCTCGCCACCGCTCTCGGGTCGCCGTCGTCGTCGTCGTCGTCGTCGACGTCGTCGTCGTCGTCGTCGTCGTCGTCGTCGTCGTGGTGGTTTTCGGCGTCGTCGTCGTTGTCGTCGTGCTCGTCGTCCGTCGTCGCCCTCGCCCTCGCCCTCGCCGTCGCAGTCGCCGCCGCCGTCGCAGTCGTCGCCGCCGCCGCTGCCTCGTCGTTGTCGTCGTCGTGGCCGTCGCCATCGTCGTCCTCGTCGTCGTCGTCGTCGTCGTCGCCTAGCGAACGTCGAAGGTCAAGGAACGTTGAAGTCAGTGAGCCTAGGAATAGGAGGAGGACGAAGGAGACGGTGAGAAAGGGGAGATGATGCTGCTGCTGATGATGAGGGGAATATTGATGATGACGATGCTGATGATGATGGTGATGCTGACGATGCTGATGATGCTGATGATGATACTGATGATGATGCTGCTGATGATGATGATGATGATGAGGATGCTGTCGATGGAGATGACGATGATGATGAGTATGGTGATGATGCGTGTGCTGATGCTCATGCTGATGATGATGTGGATGAGGTTGCTGAGGATTATGTTGCTGGTGATGATTTCGGTGATACTAGTGACCATGATGATAATCATGACGACAGTACTGATGTTGTTGATGATGACGATGCTGATGATGCTGATGCTGATGATGATGACTCTTACGAGGATGATGACGATGCTTCTGCTGCCGATGACGCTGATGCTGATGATCACGATTATGCTGTTGGTGATGATGATGATGATGATGCTGGTGATGATGCCGATGCTCATGCTAATGCTGATGCAGGTGATGACGCTGCTGACGATGCTGATGATGCTCATGATGATGCTGACGGTGCGCTGATGAGTTTAATGCTGCTGCTGATGATGATGGAGCTTTCGTTGACGACGATGCTGACTATGCCGATGATGGTCATGCTGCTGCTGCTGATGGTGTTGATGACCATCATCCTGAGACGGATGAGGGTTACTATGCTGATGTTAATGATGATGGTGATGATGCTGATGCTGATGATGATGTTGGTGATGCTGCGCATGAAGAATATGATGAAGATGCTGATGCGATTGTGATGATGTTGCTGATGTTGCTGATGATGGCGATGATGACGATTGTGATGCTGATGCTGCCCATGATTATGCTGATGATGTTGCTTATGATGATGACGATGATGCTGATGATGATGATGATGATGATGGTGGTGGTGATGCTGCTGATGATGATGCTGCTGCTGATGATGATGATGAGGATGATGATGATGATGGGGTGATGTTTAAGATGAAGAGGAGGAGGATGGTGAAGAGGACTAGGAGAGCCTAGAGGTCCAGGATGCGGAGGAGGAGGCGGGGGTGGATGCGGAGGGGGAACAGATAACGAAGAGCATGCTGGGCAGGATGATGGCAATCTGATGCTGATCATGGCGATGATGACTGCGATGATAAGGATGGCGCGGAGGCTGACGATGCGCGATTGTGACCGCGGTTCGCACACCGCGCAGCGCGAAGCGCGAGGCTCGGTGGTCTGTTGATCTGTCCCACCCCCCTCCTCGGGCAAGTGCCCCCCTTGGCATCACTCGGACGTGTGCATACTTTCTTCGGTGAGGACCCTCCTCCTCCTCGTCCTCGTCCTCGTCCTCCTCCCCCTCCTCCTCCATGTCTCTCCCACACCCCGCCCCCTTCTCCTCCTCCTCTCTCCTCTTCTCCTCCCCCTAACCCTCCCCTCCCCTCCTCCTCCTCTCCTCCCTCTCCTCTCTCCTCCTCCTCCTCCTCCTATCCTCCTCCTCCTCCTCCTCCTCCTCTCCCTCCCCCATCCCTCATCCCTCAATCCCCTTCCTCCCTCCCTCCCTCCCCTTTTTTTTTTTTTTCCCCCCCTCCTCCCCTCCTCCATCCCTCCCTCCACCTCCTCTCTCCTTGTGGTTCCTCCTCCCCTACTCTCCCCTTCTCCTCCGCCTCTCCGCCTCCTCCTCCTCCTCCTCCTCTCCCTCTGTCTCCTCCTCCTTCTCCTCCTCCTCCTCCTCCTCCTCCTCCTCCTCCTCCTCATCGAGGAGCACCTGGAGCCGCCTCGCGAAAAAACGTACGCGCACGGAGTTGAAGAGTGCACGGGGGAAGCATCGCCCGAGCGATGGCGCGAGCCCCGCCGAGGCCTGGCGCAGTGCTGCCGGGATCCCACCTGCGCGGGCGTCGCGCGCTCGGCGACGGGCCCGCGGCCCGCGCGGCGCGACTTTTCTGCACCGCCGTCGTCGTCGTCGTCGTCGTCGTCGTCGTCGTCGTCGTCGTCGTCGTCGTCGTCGTCGTCGTGTCGTCGTCGTCGTCATCGTCGTCGTCGTCGTCGTCGTCGTCGTCGTCGTCGTCGTCGTCGACGTTGCTCCTCGATGTCGTCGGCGTCGTTGTCGTTGTCGCCCCTTGTCGTCGTCGCAGTCGTCCCTCCTCTCGTCCCTCCCTCTTTCGCTGCTTCCTCGCCGTCTCGTCACCATCGGCGTCGTCATCGTCGCTGTCGTGGTCCTCTTTCTCCTCTTGTTGTCGGCCTTACCTTCCCTTCTCGTCGTCATCGTCAACGTTGTCCTTGTCGTCCTCCTCTTCCTGCTCGTTCTCCTCCTCTCATCGTCGTCCTTCCCTTGTGATCGCCATCGTCCTCCCCTCCATCCCTTCTCCTCGTCCTTCTCCTTTGATTACCGTTGCCCCCACACTCCCGTCTTGGTCGTCCCTCTCTCCTCTTCTCCCTCCTCGCACTCCTCCTTCCCCTCTCGTTGTCTCTCTTCGTCTCCTCTTCGCCGTAAGCAATTGCAGCGGTTACGATTTTTGCCATCAGAAGCGGAGGACCTCGTGCCTCCATATGTTGATGACAATCTTCCGACCTACTATTGGTGCGATTGGGAGTTTGATGCGAGCTCCTGGAGTTCGGTTGTGTTTTCGGATGGTTCAGGCATGGCTCCGAGTTGGCCAGAATTTAGATGGTGCGGATGGGCGATAATGCGGATCGGGGACAAGGGAATGCCAGCTAGAGCTGCGTATGGGCCCCTGCCGGGGCCCATACAGGTGGGAGGGCTGACGAATTTGCTGTCGCACATGCGCTCTCACTTCTTCAGTGCGTGCACTTGTTTTTTTCAGACCCGCTTGGCCTTTTGCGCACGTGGCTGACGTGGTCTCGCCAGCAGGGCGATGCCCAGGCTGCGTACGCCGACATTTGGCGATCAATACTGGCTCTGTTTCCAACGGGGGAACGACGTCCCTCATTTGTCTGGTGCTCTGCGCATGCGACCACTGAGCAGCACCCAGCAGCATGGCCGATCAAGTTCCGTGGGAGCCTGCTCTTGGAAGCGTGGGCGAAGCATTCTGCCACGGAGGGTGCCAAGATGCGTGCTCGGCCTGACACCGTGGTCGAGAGTTTCGAGGCTCCCTCCCCTCCCCTCCCCTCTCCCTCTCACCCCCTCCACCTCCCTCCCTCACCCCTCCCTCCCCCCTCCCCCTCCCCTCCCTCACCTCCCCTCCCTCCCTACCCTCCCTACCCCCTCCCTCCCTCCCCCCCCTCCCTCCCCTCCCTCCTCCCATCCCTCCCTTGCGCGCAGGATCCTCTCCAGGTTTGAGCGACCCGCCCGGGCTCGCCGCGGCTCTCGGAGGGTGAGGGGCCGCGTGCGGCGGGCGCCTCCCCTCCCTCCGCTCCCTCCCTCCCTCCCTCCCCTCCCCTACCTCCTCCCCTCCCTCCCCTCCCCTCCCCTCCCGCCCCTCCCCTCCCTCCCTCCACAATGACACAAATGAAAAACGATCACCACTTCCATGAGGCGTCCGAAGATATTCGGCACCCTCCGCGTACTGTTTTTTTTACACACAGGATTCCCGGGAAACGGGTTTTCGCCTGCGTTTTTTTTCAAAATGCTGCTCTCGCTGAGGCGCCGGCCTCATTTATGCTCCCGAATCGTTCCGAATCGTGCTCCCGCTGCAGCGTGGGCCTCATTTTCGGATCGGTGTTTGGCCTCCGTCGTTCAGGATGGCGTTCTCGCCCCAGCGCGGGCCTCTTTCTCGCGCGCCCATCCGCCCGCCACCACCGCGCCGCACCACCACCACACCACCACCACCACCACCACCACCACCACCACCACCACCAGCACCAGCACCAGCACCAGCACCAGCACCAGCACCAGCACCAGCACCAGCACCAGCACCAGCACCAACACCACCAGCACCAGCACCAGCACCAGCACCAGCACCAGCACCAGCACCAGCACCAGCACCAGCACCAGCACCAGCACCAGCACCAGCACCACGACAACCACGCACACACGCACGCACGCACGCACGTGCACCACCACCCACTACGCACGCGCGCGCGGAGCCACAGGTCCGCTACGACACGCGTCCGCGGATAGAGAAAATCAGCGCCATGGTAAGTGATGGGAGGGAGGGGTAGGACGTCAGATATGACGCGAGCGCACCTAGCTTGCCTCCCCTCCCCTCCCCTCCCCTCCCCTCCCCTGCGCGCAGGGGTTCCCTCCCCAGGTTGGAGCGCCTGCCCGGGCTCGCCGGGCTCTCGGCGCGTGGCCCAGCCGCCGGCCCTTCCGCGCGCAGGCCCAGGGCGGGAGCCTCACGCTCGCGAGGCTCAGTTTGACGAGCGAACAACGCACACCCATACCCATAGGCAATGGGTATGGGTGCGGGACGTTGACGGGGCGTTGACCTAAGGAACCCTGAATAAGGAACGAGGCCCCTATTTTCCATAAGTTGAACTTCGATTCCGTATCGAAGACCTTTAAGGGAAATCCCAGGCAAGCTGCGAAACAATTAAAGAACACGGAGCCCCTCCCCAACGAAAAGGGTCCCTTCTTCAGGGCCCCAGCTGTATTCTGACGAACGAGCAACACACACACCCATACCCATAGGGGGGTCGTTGGGAGGAGGACTGGCTATGGGTATGGGTGCGGGTTGTCGGACCTTGGGGAACGCTCCCGTTCGAGCGGGGGCCCCCGTCCGACAACACGCACCCACAGCCCTCTCCGACCCCCCTTATGGGTATGGGTGCGTGTTGTTGGTTCGTCACAGTGGGGCTCTCAGGACGAATTCCCTTCGTGACCCACGAGAGGAAAACAAAAACGGAGCTCCATACGGAACTCAGCACGTGGCTCAGCACGGAGCCCCAAGGCGGCCCGCGCTTCGAAGCGACGTACGTAGCGTTTCGACGCGGTACGGTTTTAGCACGAGGCGTGTTGCGTTTCAGCCCGGGCGTACCAAGGGAGCCAATTTCGCGAGTCTGGGCAGCCATCTTGGTCGCCGCCCACGCGAAACTCGTAGCCTGCATCCTGCTGTCCTGCGCCGGAAGGAGGGAGGGAGGAGGGAAGGAGGGAGGGAGGGGGGGGCGTATACTGCTTTCGGCGTCGCCCAGACACGCTCGTACCGCGTGTGTGCGCCGCCCCCCACCAGGGGCGACCCGCGCGCTCTCGGAGATCTTGTAGCATAGGCTCCGTGGCGGGCGCTTTCTGGCCATACCGCTCGGGAGGCGATCTGCTACAAGACGCTTGTACGACATGTCGGGGTCGGACGTGCGTGTCCAGCAGCGGCACACAGTACTGGCGTGTCATGCTGCGTCCCAGGCTTCACATCTACTTCTTGGCTCGCAGTAGCGCGTCCATCCATGTGGAATCCATGCCAGGTTTGGATCGCTGCGGGCGTCAGGCGATCATGGCTACAAGCGACTGGGCACAGCAGCGGCACCTCTTACACATACAAAGCATGCCCTTTGGTTCAGTGCAATGAAGTAGCGACGCCAGGTATAGTATTAGGCATGCAATGCCGAGAGGGTATTGGTTAGGAGGGCCCGCAGTCTACCCGAGCTCGTAGTTTTTCGCATGGCAAGCGCACAAACTCGGGCTTTGCAAACCCAGCCTGGCCTTGATCTGATCTGCAGGCTTGCCTTTGTGCCTCATTGACTGTCGTTCTAGCCCTCAGACATGTGACTCGTTTCTCCTCTCGCCGTGCCAAGGTCGCATTTTACTCGAATCAGCAGCATGGCTGCTACAAGCGGGGAGCTCAGTCTGGAATAGGTGGTTGTTGCGAGGGGGGCAGTTGCAGCAATCAGGGCCAGGGTGTGACAAAACGGGGGGGGGCAAGCCGGGGGTTCATGCCAGGAGGGGTACATGGATAACGGAGGAAACAGGGGCTTGAGGCAGAGAGCGTCGAAGGTGCAGATGATGATGATGATGGTGATGATGATGATGATGATGATGATGATGCTGATGATGCTGATGATGCTGCTGATGATGATGATGATGACGATGATGATGATGTTGGTGGTGATGATGATGCTGATGCTGCTGATGATGATGATTCTGCTGATGATGATGCTGCTGAGGATGATGACGACGAGGATGATGATGATGCTGATGCTGCTGATGATGCTGAGGATGATGATGACCATGATGACGATGCTGCTGATGCTGATGCTGATGATGATGCCGATAGTGTTTGTGATGCTCATGATGATGGTGAGGATGATGATGATCATGATGATGCTGATGATGATGTTGATGATGATTCTGATGATGCTGATGCTGATGCTGCTGCTGATGATGCTCATGATGATGAGGAGGATTATGATAATGATGAAGGCTTTGCTAAGTGTACTAAACTAGGGTTATGGCAGTGAAGACTTTGATAAGGGTTCTGATGCAGGAGCTGCAGGTGCCGTGCTGTTTCGGCCTTCGCTGGGCCATGCGAAAGAAAGTTGATTCTTCGCAGACTCCCAGCAGCCCATTCCGAAACGATTGCCACCAGGCGAGCTGCCCTGGTGAGGGAAGTGCAGGAGCATCCAGTGGAGCAGGCAGGCGGGTCAGCCGCGAAGCCGAAGCGCGGAGTCAGCCAGAGCATACAGTGAGCGGCTTGAGTAAGGAACACTTACTTTTCAAAAGGGGCTCGGTCGTTCCTTAAGGCTTGCATGCGTTACGTATCGTTCCTTACGCGTTTTTTGTTTGTTTGTTTGTTTGTTTGTTTGTTTGTTTGTTTTTTATCGTTCTTTATTGTTCTTTCCTTGGAAAACAGGGGCTTCGTTCCTTCTTTATCGTTCCTTAGGTCAGGCCGATGACTGTACTACAACCCTGGAGAACATCGAATTAAAACATGCGTCAAGTATCCTACGGTAGGTTCGCGTCGCGCCGACGCGGCAGCGACCCCAGCGCGGACGTTCCAGGTTGGACGGTACCAGTGGTCCGGAGTCGGACGACGCGCACGATCTGGGTGCTCGAGAGAGCTGTTGCCTCGCTCTCTTCTGGAGGAAGCGCCTCCTCCCTCGCCGCGGCGACGGACCTGGCGGCTCCAGGACGTGGCTGCGGCTGGATGCAGGGTCGCCCCTGCGGCAGCGGAGCAGCCCCACGCAGATGCTGCAGCAGGCGCATCGCTGTGGCCCCCGCGGGGTGCCCTGCAGGCCGCTCTGCAGCGTGTGCGATGCCCCAAAGGATGCGCCGCTGTGCCCTCGAGGGACACGTCGGGAGCCGGGAGGCGGAGCTCGAGGCGGTCCGGGCGGTGGACGCCGCGGCGGCTGCGCAGGCCGTGACCCTGGCGGAGCAGCACTCGTTGGTACAGTGGGCGCCCGCGTGCTCGGACGGGGACGCCGACGCGGCGCTCCTCCGAGAGCCCTCGGGGCGGCCGGCCTCTGAGAGGCCCCTCTGCTCGCGGGCGGGCGCTCGCGGCCCCCGCGAGGGGCACACGCTGCGCCGTGCTCGGCCCGGGCCTCGCGAGCGGAGGGGGAGCTCCACGACGAGGTCGCCGCGGCGTGTGCCGCCGCCGCCGCGGATGCAGCGTGTGCCCGGGCGGGCATCGGTCGCAGCAGGGCCCAAAAGCGATGCAAAGGGCCCGTGGGCGCCGCGTCGGGGCGCGCGCCCGACGAGCGAGGGCGGCGCCTCTGCCGCCCGGCGTCCGCGTGCGCTCGCCGCGTGCTGCCCCAGGAAGTGCGGGCCACTCATGGGGCCCACCTCGTCCTCGGCACGGGGGCTCGGGGGCCCGAGCGTGGTGGGGCTGTCGGCGACTCGGCCACGGGCACGGCCTGCCCCCCGTCGGGTGGGGGTGGGGGGCTGTTGTCGGCCCGCGGGTGCGCTGCTCTGCTCGACTCCCCTCCTGCTCTGCGCTGCGCCAGCCTGCTCTCCTCCGTTCTGCGCTGCACTGCGTTGTGGCCTCCCCTGCTGCGCTCGATGCCTCCCGGGTCTTCTCTACCACGGACCCTGCTCTGCACTGCTCTGCTCTGTTCTACCCGATCCTACGCTACCATCGACCTTTTGACGCTCTGCTGTACCCTGCCCTACCTACCCGACCCTACTCTATGCACTCTACTCCACTCTACTCTAGGCTACTGTACTCCACTGTGCTCCACTCTTCTCTACTCGACGCTACTCTGACCCTACTCCACTCTACTCCACTCTGCGCTACTCTGTTCAACTCGACGCTACTCTACACTACTCTACTCTACGCTACTCTACTCTACTCTGATCTACTCTATTCTACTCAATTCTACTCTACTCCACTCTAATGTACTCTACTCTACTCTTCTCCTGCTTTACTCCCCCCCCCGCTCCACTCTTGTCTTCCCTACTCTACCCTTCTCGGCTCTGCTCTACTCCTGCCCCGTTCTCACTCCTTGGTGCTATCTGCTCCCACTCGGGGCCTGTACCGGCCGACAGGCTTTACACCCCGGCCCCCTCCGACTTTTACGCGCGCGCGATACTGGCTCTGCGTTTTCTCATGCGTACGGACGGAGGATGATGATGATGAGGAGGAGGAGGCGGAGGAGGAGGAGGAGGAGGCGGAGGAGGGGGAGGGGGAGGGGGAGGGGGAGGAGGAGGAGGAGGAGGAGGAGGAGGAGGAGGGAGGAGGAGGAGGAGGAGGAGGAGGAGGGAGAGGAGGAGGAGGAGGAGGAGGAGGAGAGGAGGAGGAGAAGGAGGAGGAGGAGGAGGAGGAGGGAGGAGGAGTGGTAGGAGGAGGCGGAGGAGAGGAGGAGGATGAGGAGGAGGAGGAGGAGGAGGAGGAGGAGGAAAGAAGCGCTGCAACATTTGCCTGGGCAGGAGCGGGCCAAGGGCGCACACGCCGCGCGCCGAGGGCCGCACGGTCGCTCTCGCTTCGGCGACGCGCCTCCTCCTCCTCCTCCTCCTCTCCCTCCCTCCTCCCTCCTCCTCCTCCTCCTCCTCCTCCTCCTCCTCTTTGGCACCTGTGCCACCGGGGCCCCTTCCCAGGAAAACAGGCGGGCAGCAGTCCGTTCGTCACCCTTGTTTGCCCGTAGGGGGTCTTGGGCCAAGGGGAGAGAGAATTGCTCTCGTCGCCAGCGGCCACCCATGGAGCGGGTGGTGGGTAGGTTGGGCGTCGGAACACGGACTCCGGCGCCCCCTACCCCGAACAGGGCGCACGGAGCTCGGTCTCCTTGCGCGTCCTGTTTCGCGCACTTAGCACGCCACGGGGGCATGGCCCAGACCGTTGGCGCTGCTATGGCTGCTGGAAGCAGCAGCCGCCCTGGTCGCTCGTCGCGCGGCGCCCTGGGACATTTCAGCACGGGGTCCTGTTGAAATCCTCCTCCGCCTCCTTGTCCTCCTCCTCCCTTCTCCTCTTCTTCCTCCTCCTCCTCCTCCTCCTCCTCCTCCTCCTCCTCCTCCTCCTCCTCCTCCTCCTCCTCCTCCTCCTCTTAGGCACCTGTGCCACTGGGGCCCCCTCCCAGGAAAACAGGCGGGTAGCAGTCCGTTCGTCACCCTTGTTTGCCCGTAGGAGGCCTTGGGCCAAGGGGAGAGAAAATTGCTCTCGTCGCCAGCGGCCACCCATGGAGTGGGTGGTGGGTAGGTTGGTCGTCGGAGCACGGACTCCGGCGCCCCCTACCCCGAACAGGGCGCGCGGAGCACGGTCTCCTTGCGCGTCCTGTTTCGCGCGCTTAGCACGCCGCGGGGGCATGGCCCAGACCATTGGCGCTGCCATGGCTGCTGGAGGCAGCAGCCGCCCTGGTCGTTCGTCGTGCGTCGCCCTGGGACATTTCAGCACGGGGTCCTGTTGAAATCCTTCTCCTCCTCCTCGTCCTCCTCCCTCCTTCTCCTCCTCCTCCTCCTCCTCCTCCTCCCTCCTCCTCCCCGCCTCCTCCTCCTCCCCCCCCTCCTCCTCCTCCTCCTCCTCCTCCTCCTCCCCTCCTCCTCCTCCTCCTCTTCGTCCAGCTCGGGAGCGGCGCGCATTCCGCCCGCGCGTGGTTTCGTCGACGCGCGGGCGGTGTGAGAATGTGGCTCTCACCGCGGCGTCGCGCAGAGTTCACCCGAGAGCGGCGTTCCCGCTCCGAGACGCGGCGCATCTCTGGCGTTCCCGCGTTTGTGGGGGCCCCGCGTGAGTGGGCGGCTCGCTGCTGTCGCTGCTCTCGCCCAAGATCCGTGCGCATCCGTGTCGGAGGTTGCGTTCCAGCGCTGGCGCGGCGCGCAGAGTAGGAATCAGGTTAGTGAGTCTCAGCAATGAATCCTAAGTGGAGTTTGATTTTCCCTGGCTGACAGTATGTCTTGGCAGCAGACATGCATGCGCTTGTGAGTTTCGATGTTTTGTTATCTTGCGGACAGCTCATCGGTGTCGGATGCTCTCAGTGGGTGATGCCGGAGCGCCCCATGCGTTTTCGCCGCTTTCGGGCGCCCATGCGCGGCAGTGTCGCGTGCGACGGCGTGACGCGCGACGCAGATGTCGCGAGAGTTGTGCGCTCGCCAAATCATGGACGGTTGCGCTTGCCCAAGGCCGCGCCCCGAAATTCGAAGATACCTGAATTCATTAGGGAGAGGGTTTTGGAGTGGACTTTCGTGGTGAATTTCGGAGTGGGTTCCGAATGAACTTTTGGATTCATTTTTTGGTACCAGTCAGTTACACATTCGAGCGCCCTCAGGAATTCATCCGGAGTTCATTTCGACATTCAATTCGGAATTCAGTTCGAGATTTTTCACACGCTTCGAGTCCACATCTGGCATGCGCAATCGTGCGCGCAATTCGCGTACACTGCGCTGCGCATCGCGCGCGGAACTGCGAGGCATCCGCGCGGTGGGCCTGCAGCGCGGGGCAACTTGAAGCGCAGCCCTGCACGTCCACTGCGGGTGCCGCGTGCTCGCGCGAAGGTATTTCATGGTATGGTAGGCGGTTTCCTGTATGTTGCCGCGCGTTCCCTGAGTGGTGCGCCCGCGCGCGCGCCCTCCGTCTCGCGACGAGCCCTTGCGGGCAAAATCAGTCCATCCAATACGTGCTGGGACCTTCTGCGCGGATAGGAGCGTTCTCTTCGCCAAGGTGTCCGGGAGCGGTCGCCGCGCGCGGTCGCCTCCCGTTGATGCGGGGTGGGGGCGCGTTCCGATCCCTCGGCCAAGGTGTGCCGCAATTGATTCTTATGTCGTGGGGCAGTGGGTGGGAGTAGGCGGCGCCCTCTGACTCCTTCGGCCTGGCTCACTTGGCTCTCACAACTAAGTAGTCCTTCTCTGCGCTACTCTATTATACTTCTACTCCACCTGGCTCTAGTATATTCTACTCTATTCCATTCTACTCTACTCTACCTTACGCTACTCTACTCTACTCTACTCCACTCTAATTTACTCCCCCCTTGACTCTTACCCCACCCTGCTCGGGTCTACTCCACACCTTTTTTCTCTGTACTCCTCCAGTCTACTCTATTATGCCCGGCGCTGCGCCACCATCTACCCTGCTCTAGAATGCTCTACTCTACTCTGCCTTGGTTTATTCTAACCAATCCTACTCTACTCGAGTCTTGTCCACGTTATTATATACCACCCTACTCTATCCTTCTCTGCTCATATTTAATCCCATTCAGTTTTGACGACTCCTACTCCATTCTGTTTTTCTATGTTTTTTTTCAATTCGTACTTGACCCTACTCTAACCGATTCTGCTATGCTCTATTCTGATTTGCTCTAGTCTGTTCAGTGCGACTCTACCCGACCATTCACCATACTTCTCCATATCGTACAATGTCGTGCTTGGATCTGCGCCAGGCTACCCTAGTCTACTCTCACCCTGCCCAACCTTCAGTCTGCTCTACACGATTACAGTATACTGCGTTCTAAGATACCCTAATTCTACTCTTGCCCCGACGCTAGTTCTATGAGATGTTCCTCATTCTTCCTTCTTCCTTAGTCCACCTCGTTCCAAACTGCTCCACTCTTCTTTGTTCTACTCTACTCAATTATGCTTGATTCTACTCCACTCTACCAACTCTGCTTTACGACCTACCCGACTCTAATATGCTCTACTCTACCTTGCTCTACTCCACCCGACCCTACCTACCCTTGTCTATGTTTACCTATTATACTCTAGTGTAGTCCTGTTCCACTTCACTCCTACTCTACTCTCCTCTCCTCTGTTAGATTGTACTCTGCTGTGCTCTGTTCTACTCTACGCATCTACAATGTTTCTGCGACTCTACTCTGCTCTACTCTGCTCAACTATATTCTGCTCGACTCGACTTCAGAGTCTGACTAGAATTTGTAGGTTGTTGGGGCGCCATCGGGGTAGCCACAGGAAACCATTGTTATAGCAGAGGAAGCCTGGCGGATATGCCATGCAAATAGCAGAAGAAACCATGTGGGTACAAAGGAAACCATGCGGATAGCAAAGGGAGCCATGTGCAACATAGGAAGCAATGCGCCGCACAGGCCGCGTGTAAGGGCAAATTAGGACATCATACATATAGTAGAGGAAGCTATGTGCAACAGAGGAAACCATGCCCAACAGAGGACGCTTATATGGGGGCAATCAGGGCCATTGGGTCAGGATTCTTAGTGGTAAGCCTATGTGGAAAATACTGTGAAGTAGCAGAGTAGTACCAGAAGTGGCCCAGTATTGCAGCAGTGCAGCACTAAGGAGGAGGATCCACTTTCTACCAACGGCTTGCCTACTGAGTTTTTCTTCTCCAGAAGGCTAGTGCGAGGGACTGCCACGCGGGCTGCGCATGGCGGTCGCCACGGCGCCACTCGGCACATACCATTCCGCGGAGGCACCGTGCCTCGCACGCCGTGCTCATTCCACCATGGCGGCGGCCGCGGCTCCTCCCGCGACGGTGTGTTCCCTGGGAAGGCCGGCGCAGGCCGACGAGCAGGCCGACGAGCAGGAGCAGCAGCCTTCGGCAGGCCGCCACGGCAGGGCCATAGCCCGCCGTCCTGCTGTTGCCAGGAGTGTCCCTGGCACAAGGCGTGCCCAGGATTCCGGGGAGTCACAGACCCTGGCATCGCTCGGACGTGTGCATTTTTTCGTCGGCGAGGACCATCGAAGAGCATCCCCTTGATCATTTGGAGAAAAAACCACGCACGAAACCGAAAAAAACAAGGGAATGGACGTCCGAGCAATGGCCAGCAGAGGAGCCCCCAGAGCGCCCCCCCACGAGATCCAGGCCAGGCCCCAGGGCCTCCGAGGACAGGCAGACGCCGTGCGCCTCACAGGTGCGTCGGCAATGTGGTGAGGCGGAGATGACTGGGTGAAGTCACGAACGTGCTGGGCATAGCATCGGATGAGGAGGAAGAGGAGGAGGAGGAGGAGGAGGAGGAAGATGAGGAAGAGGAGGAAGAGGAGGAGGAGGAGGAGGAGGAGGAGGAGGAGGAGGAGGAGGAGGAGGAAGAGGAACAAACAGAGAAGTGCAACTTCTATCCAGCAGCCCGACGGGTCTTGGGAACAAAACCCGAGCGACCCCACACGAGCTCTCGACGGGACCCTTGGGGCTCGGAGGCAGCCCGGGACTCTGGGGACCCTGGGCCAGGGCCCCCCCCCCGAGATCTGCGCAAAAGATGCAACACCGCGAAAAGGTCACGACTGGAGCCCTAGACCACATCTGTCTGCGCCATTTCCCGAGCCAGATCGGCACGTGATGGCCCCAGGGCCCGAAACCCGGCGACAGTGCCCGGTGTGAGAACATCGACACGCCCTTGGGCGCGAGCGAATGGGGGGGCGATGCATGGGGGGGCAGCGAGGGCTGCAGACAAGGGGCCCCTCAGGGCCCCCAGAGGGCCCCTCTGGGACCCAAGAGGGGGGCCCTCGGGGCCCGAGCAGGCCACCTTCCCTCCCCCCCCACACACCTTCATCGCCACCCCGTGCACTCGCACACACGACGCCCAGACCTCAGGGCCCGGCAGCACCGGACTCCTTGGGCCCAGGCCGGCGCGAGCTGCGCCCGCCGGCGCAGCAGGGCCTGCTGCCCGCGGGCCCCTACTACGCGACGTACCACGGCCACAGCGCGCGGCACCTGGAGCAGGCGCTCGGCGCCCTGCGCCGGGCGCACGCCGCAGCCCCGGGAGGGTCAGGAGGGGCGCCGCGCCTGGCATCGCTCGGGCGTGTGATGCCTTTTTTTCTCTCGGCGAGGACCCTCGAGGAGCACCCTGGAGAGCATCGCTTGGAACACAGGAGGGCATGCAGCCGGCAGGTGCACGGGGAACGGGCGTGCGAGCGATGGCAGGAGCGGGGCACGGCCTGCGGGCTGCACGCCCACGAGGGCGCCGGACTCCTCCCCCCCCTGGGACCTCCGACGATACGGTCTGGACCTGTTGGTTCGCGTGTGGCTCCGCCCTGGCCCAGCACGCGCTGCCCACGTCCTGTTCTTCAGGCATTCGCGTCCCGAGCCTTTCTCGGCCTCCCACCCCTGGGAGCGCAGCGACACGCTATTCGCTCGCAAGGCATACGGTGTCGCGGGGGGCCGCCGCCGCGACACGATCAGCACAAGTTCTTGACCGCCTGCTTTTATCAATCGTGATGTTTTTCCACCCGATGTCGGCCTCTAGGGCAAGTTATCTAGGGCATTGAGAGAACGCCCACCAAGAAAAGTCGACTTAGGGAATTTGCACGGGTCAATTGCCATTGGCCTCCGAGTGTATTTGTGCAGTTACCAGTTGGTTTCGCCAATCGACGTGCGTTTCGCAAGATACCTTCGTTCTGTGGGGACGTCGATGAGCTACCCTGCTGGAGTGCATTCGGAATGCGGTGACGTGCGTACGTGGAGTGCCCCTAGCTGTTTTCCATAAAAAAGACGTTCTGTGAAAGCTCGTGTGGGGGATCGCCTACAGAATTGATTTACCCCAGAACTTCTGTACTTTCGGAGGCCTGGAAATTGGCACCAACACCAAGACAGGGGGTTGCCTCCACAGGGGGAAGGTGATCCTAGTTTTTCGGTGTTGGTGGTAATAGTTCGGCCACCTTGGAAGCCAGAATATTACCACCATCGCCGAGATCGGGATCTTCTTCTTCCCTCGGTGGAGGCAAACCGCCGAAATTGGTGTTGGTGTCAATCTCTAGGCCTGCGATACTTCTGGACCTCCTGAGAAACTGCGCAGCCCAGCCAGCATATCTACAGAGTCGTGTGGGCATGCCTCGTTAGCTCCGACGGGCAATCCCATCTTTGGGGTGCGTGGCTTCTCCTGCCGATCCCCTGCTGCTCGGACAAGGGGGCTTCCTGTGAGTCTTCGACGGCCGGGCCCCCCAAACCGACCCTCGGCACAGTGAGCCGCCTCTGGCGCGAGGGGGGGGGGAGGGCAGCCACCGCAGGGCCGCCCCCCACGCATCCCCGGGGGCGGCGGGCGCGTCTCCGGCCCCCACCGCCCCCTCTCGCAGAGCCCGGCTTCCAGGGCGCGCGGTGCCGTGGATCGGCGGCGAGCGAGGGGGGAGAGAGGGCGGCGGCACTCCTCAGAAGCCCCCTGGCCTTGTGAGAGTTGTTTGGTATGTCTTCGGGGGAGGCTCAGGAAACTTGGCAGAAGGCGGGGGGACTTCCGAGTCTTCTGAGAAGATCTCCTCATTCTCACTTCGCCCCCTCGCTTGCCGCCGAGTGGCCACGCGGTCGCGCGGCATAGGCTCTGCGCGGGGCAGCCGAGAACAGCGCCCCGCACCCACGGGGTCCACGGGGTCGCGATCCATCTCGCGGTCTGGATCCTGGGGCGCGCGGTGCCTTGGCTATACGCGGCCGCGCGGAGAGGCTCCGCACAGTAGAGAAATGAGCAATGACATAAACATACTCGAAGTTCCGCGCGAATTTCACGGATCGGCGCTGGGGCCCCCTGGCGGCGCCTCTGGCGCCGCCCCTGGTGCGCTCCGCGCGCTAGGGAGGGGGGTCCAGCGGGGATCCAAGAAAACCGCGCGGACCTCCGAGGCTTATGTCATATTTCGTTCCCCAAACCTTGGTTATTTCTGGCGCCTGTTTCGAGGAGGCGGAGTCTCCCCCCATAGGACGCACGGTTGCAGACAGTCGCGCTAGAAGCAGAGGTACGGAGCCAGACCCCCCCGCTTTCCTCCCCCCCAGCCTTCCGCCCAGTGCCGCAACGCCGAATGAGAACACGTTCGCGCACGGGGTCCGCGGGGCCGCGGTCCCTGCGGGACGCGGCGCGATCCTGTGGACACGCTCCGCGCGGGGGCAGCCGAGAGACGGCGCCCCGCACCCACGGGGCCGCGGCCTCGGGGCCGCGGCCTCGGCGAGGAGGCCGTGCTGACGGAGTTACGCCTTCCGCCCGCGACCCCGGCCCCGCACCCCGAGGGCGGCGCTCTCTTTCGGAGCCGCACCCCCCTGCGCGCATGGAGGAGCGTCTACGACACCGTCGTGTCAGGGCCCCTTCTCCTCCTCCTCCACCTCCTCCTCCTCCTCCTCCTTCTCCCTCCTCCTCCTCCTCCTCCTCCTCCTCCTCCCTCCTCTTCCTCCCCGCCCTCTCCTCATCCCCCTCCTCCTCCTCCTCCTCCTCCTCCTCCTCCTCCTCCTCCTCCTCCTCCCTCTTCCTCATCCTCCTCCTCGTCCTCCCTCCTCCTCTCGCCGCACTCCCCCTCCGCTACCTGCTCCCTGCTCCTCCTCCTCCCCCTCCCTCCCTCCTCCCCCTCCTCCTCCTCCTCCTCCTCCCCTCCGTCCTCCTCCTCCTCTTACCTCCTCGTGGTCCTCCCCTCCTCCTCCTCCTCCTCCTCCTCCTTTCCTCCTCCTCACTCTCCCCTACGCCCGCGCCGACCCTCAATCGGGCGAGTGGTAGTGGGGGGAGTGACCCAAATTGAAGGGTGGAGAAAAGGGCCTCAGATGGGGCCTCGTCGGGCCTCTTTTGGAACCAGCAGGGGCCCCAAACAGGGCCCCTCATGGCCCTTCGCTGCCATGTAGAGCACCCCCCACTACCAGCCGCCCGACTCAAGGGCCCCGCTCCAGCGGACTTGCGCGCTCTGCTCCGCTCTGCTCCGCTCTGTTCCGCTCTGCTCTGCTCTGCTCCGCTCGGCTCCGCTCGGCTCCGCTCGGCTCCGCTCTACTCCGCTCCACCCCCGCGCGCCTCGCGCGCCAGGGAGCGGCGCAGGGAGGGGGCCAGGCGCCGGCAGAACAGGTGTGGCCTGCCGCCCCGGCGGCGTCCAAGGCTTGTGGCCGCTGCTCCCAGACATCTTGCGATCTGGTTTTGCAGCCTCAGGCCCCGGAGCTCCCCGTGGGGCAGCGCTGCGTCCTGGATCCATTTTTAGGGGGCCCCCGGGCCCGACAACGGGCCCCAGCGCACGAACTCCGTGATACACAGCACACGCGCTCACGCAGCCAGGCGCCCACACGGCGCACACGCAAGACAGGTCATTCCAACGAGCCAGGAAGCAGACACGTCAAAAGCGTGCCGGTGCGAGGAGGAGGACGAGGAAGGAGGAGGAGGAGGAGGCTGTGATGATGCTGCTGGTGATGATGATGGTGACGATGCTGATGATGATAATGATGATGATGGTGCTGATGCTGGTACTGATGATGCTGATGATGCTGATGATGCTACTGATGATGCTGATGATGCTGATGATGATGCTGATAATGCTGATGATGCTGCTGCTGATGATTATGATGCTGATGATGGTGATTATGATGAGGCTGATGATGCTGATTATGACGCTGATGATGATGATGATGCTGATGCTGCTGCTGATGCTGATGCTGCTGATGCTGACGATGATGATGCTGCTGATGATGATGATGATCTGATTGTTCTGATAATGATAATGATACTGATGATGACGATGCTGATGATGCTGCTGCTGATGCTGCTGCTGATGACGACGATGATGACGATGATGATGATGATGCTGATGATGATGCTGATGCTGATGCTGATGATGATGCTGATGCTGATGTTGATGCTGATGATGATGATGATGATGATGATGATGATGATGATGATGATGATGATGATGATGATGATGATGGTGATGGTGATGGTGATGGTGATGGTGATGATGATGATGATGATGATGATGGTGTGATGGTGGTGATACTATGATTGCGATGCTGATGCTAATGATGATGATGAGAGATGATGATGATGATGAGAGGACGAGGGAGGCGAGAGGAAGAGGAGGAGGAGGAAGGAGGCAAGGAGGAGTAGGAGAGTGTGGAGGAGAGGGGGGGAGAGGAGGAGGGAGGAGGAGGAGGAGAGGTAGGAGGAGGAGGAGAGGAGGAGGAGGAGGAGGAGGAGGACGAGGAGTAGGATGAGGAGGACGAGGAGGAGGGGGAGCAGGAGGAGGAGGAGAAGACGGGGATGACAGATCGTGCCGTCGGAGATCCGGGCTCTCGTCTGCCCTCCCGGCGAATGCGCCACGGCCATCTTCCTGGCCGGGGACTCGTCCCTCGACAACAAGGCGTGGCTCTTCAACCAGGGCGCGCTTGCGGAGCGCTGGCGCCCTGGGGCCGCCCACGCGCCCGCCAGGAACGGCTACGAGTTCCTGCTGAGCCCTCCCCGCATGGTCTGCGACGTCACGTACTGGATGAACCAGATACTGTGGGACCTCGGCGCCGATGCCTTCGCTTAAGTCGGGCCTGTCCCTCTATAGGAGGACTATTCAAACATAGTCAAAATATAGCGTTGGGGCGATGCTTTCTTCTCGACTATTCTGGAGTTTCTCTTCATTTTTCGTCCAAAATCCGCCTGCAGGGAGGACACGCCCGACCTAAGCCTTCGCCGTCAACACGGCGCTGGAAGCCACCACCCTGGCGAGCCGGGTCGGGGGCGTGGAGTGCTGCGTGGTGCCCTCGTGCGGGGGCCTCTACGAGCAGGAGCTGCTGCTGCGGGATCGTATCCGGCCCAGCGACATGCTCGTGATATCTATAGGCGGGAACGACATCGCGCTCGCGCCATCCGTTTTCACAGCGATCGCAATCGTGCTGCTGATGTTGTCCCCGTGGTTTACGCTGTGCACTTTGAATCCCGCCGTGGCGTACTTTGTTTTCATGTTTAGATTCCAGGTCCAGTGCTACGCCCATGAGCTCACTGCGAAGACCACGCCCTCCAAGATTGCCGTGTGCATGATCTACCACCTGGACGAGCGGAATGGAAACTCATGGGCGAATCCAGCGCTTTGCGCCTTGTGTTATTGTTGTTTCCCCGGCTTGCTACAACGACGCTTGCGCGTGGTGTTTGAACTGGGCACTTCCAGGGTTCGTGTGCCAGGCAGCGAGGTTGTGCCCATCTTCTTGGGAGATGCCTTGGACGGCCGATGTACCGAAGATTACTGCCAGCGCGTTGAGCCTAGCGTGATCGGTGGGCAAAAGATTGCCAGGTTGATCTTGCATCGACTGGGCTGGCCATGTAAGACTCCGGGCTACCATTATGGTAAGCCGCCCGACGAGGCCTGATAAGGACGAACAGAAAACCTCGTGCGCCTGGATTCGGCAGCCCCTGGCCCAGAGTCAGCTGGGACTTCGATCCGATTCGGATCCTTGAGAGAATGATAACCATAAGAAGACATGAGCGACGCAGAGAAAAGGGGGTCGTTTTCACCGTCATTGGCGCGTAACCTGCCTGCGTAAGGTCGCGTGTAGGCGCCTTCGCTTCCAGTGCAGCATGCCGCGCTGGCGGCGGTCCGCTAAGCTGCCGCGTGAGCTCGCTATGTCATCTCGCGTAAGACCCGTTCCCTGTCGTCGCCCACAGCGGACGGCAGAACATATCTTGCCGTACAGCCAAGACGCTGAAATGAGGACCGCCGAGGCTGTTGCTCTAGCCCTCCTCCTGCGCCCAAGCACTTCTGGGGCCAAAAAGGGGCTTCGTTCATTATGTGGGGCGCTTCAGAAAAGGCCTCGCCTTCGAGGATGGAAGGAGTTGCCATCTCTTCCGCGGCGGAAGGCCGCGCAAGGGCAGCGGAAGGTCGGCAGAAGCAAGACGAGGCCGCCTCCGCCGGCGGAAGCCGGCGGAAGCTCGGCGGAAGGCGGCGGAAGTAAAAGATGTGCACCCAAGAGATGAACACGTTTTCGGGTTAAGGGTTTCCGATGTCACCCGTGTAGCGTTCCTCGTTGCAGCAGCCCGGCTGCATCCGAGGGCCACTGGGCATGCCGGATCCACCTCTCGAGCTTCGCGGCGCCCGCCCGAGGGGCAGATCCTCGCTCGGCCTCTCGCAGCGTCCGGCCTCGGCGCTGCGCTCGTGCAGGGCTGCTGCTTCTGCTTCCCCACCTCCTCCTTGTTTGGACGCCAGGTGAACATCAGGTGCTGAGCTTGTTGCGTTCGGCAGTGGCAGAACGACAGGTCCAGCGATCCGACTTGGACCCTGGTGGCGACAGTTTCAGCGAGGCCAGCGTGGAAGATTCGATGGCACGACAAGAGAGAGAGAGAGAGAGAGAGAGAAAGAGAGAGAGAGAGAGACAGGCAACACGGAAGTAGGCCCGAAGGCAGAAAGCATACGCTGGCCACGCAGTGCAGGTAGGAGTGAGGGAGACCGAAGCGAAACAGCACGGCAACCTGAGTGCGAGGAGGTACCGACCGAAAAAGAGGACGAAATGTGCGTGCAAGCCTGCAGGGTTCAACAGCAGCTATGTGTAGCTGCAGGCCATGGGCTGAGACCGTCTGGCTGGCCTGTTAGTAGCTAGCTGGTCGGAAAGCCTGCCGCCGGTCCCGAACCTCCCGCCACCCGTACGTAGATAGTCGCTGGCCTTTGAGCAGTGGGATGATGAGCAAACCAATAAATGCAGGCGGCTGACGCAGTATGCAGTTTGTGTGTTGCCTGCTGTGGGGCGTTGATGGGCTATGCTCGCCAAGTCTGTACTGGCTGGCCTTGTAGAGCCCTCCTCCTCCTGCTCCTTCTCTTTTTCCTCTCCTCTCGTCTCCACTCGCCTCCAGCGTGTCAGACCATTGGGACTGGACAACATAATGCACAGTGGAAACTCATGCCAAGAAGCACCCTGCTTGCCTCCAGGGCGCCCCGGGCTTCTCCGGGGTTCCGCTGGCCTTGCCTTGGGAACGCGTGGCGCCCCCACGCCGAACATCGATGGACGTCCTGGGGCCTCAGGGTTGGGCTTCCTGCGGAAGGGTTCTCGTGGCCGAGCCTCTACTGTACGGAACACGTGCCCACCCGAGGGACAGGGCCCCACCCCGGCGCCGTCCTGCCGGCCAAGAGGAGCTCGGGCAGCGCCAGGGCAGCGCGGAGGCACCCCGTCGCGCAGAAGGGGCGCCGCCGCGCAAGGGCCCCTCCGCGCGGCCCCATCCTGCTCCTCTTCCTCCTCCTCCTCCTCCTCCTCCTCCTCCTCCTCCTCCTCCTCCACCGCCTCCCTCCTCCCTCCTCCTCCTCCTCCTCCTCCTCCTCCTCCTCCTCCTCCTCCTCCTCCTCCTCCTCCTCCTCCTCCTCCTCCTCCTCCTCCTACCTCCTCCCTCCTCCTCCTCCTCCTCCTCCTCCTCCTCCTCCTCCTCCTCCTCCTCCTCCTCCTCCTCCTCCTCTTTACAGTGTCCGACGTCGGGGCGCTTGCTGGGTAGCCGTGTCCTCGAGGCCCGCGTGAGCCAACCCACCCGAGCTCGAGGGGGGAAGCGCGGGGGGCCATGGCCAGGATGGTGCGGTATCCAGTCGATGCCGACCTTGGTCACGGTCCATAGGTCGGCCGCCGCCGAGGCGCGAGGCTGATCCACGAGATGGCGCTGACCGAGATCGACGGTGACCAGGATCGGTACGGCGTTTCCGCGTTCCTTCTTGGTCATGGTCCCCGTTGTCTTGCATTTCCATGAGCCCTTGAAGCTCTGGGGCCTGTTTGTCTATGAGCGGGTGCGCGCAAGGCCAAGGCCACATTGCGCCATATCGTACAGAAGTGGCTCCTCCCACATGGCACTTGTTGCATGACCACCGCGTGCGGTTTCGAAGGTCTTGAAATCACGTTGTGGCGGCATCTTCCAGGGACTGCTTTGGGATCGATTAAGGATGGACTTGTGGCCTAGTTCAGTTTCGAACTACTCCCTTGGCTGAGCTTAATTAAGCTCAGGCGCGGGGTCAGTGAAGGTTGGACGTGCGTTGGAGAAGTGGATTGCTCCTGGGCTCTGCCTTGTTGAGGAAGCTCCATGGCCCAAGCTCAGTCGGGCCGTTTTTCGGTCCTCCGTCAGCCAGCCCCGCGCCACGAGCCTTCTCCATCCAGGGAGGGCGGCGGTCGGCGCGGGTGCCGAGACTTCCTCGTCCCGTCCCGACCCGACCGTCGCCACCTAGCCTGGCTGGGCAGTCTGCCTGGCACGGCGCGTGCTCGTCTCGTCCGCTGATCCGCCCGCCGAGCAGCCCAGCATGTGAAGGTTACCCGCTCGTTTCGCGGGCATTCGGCACCTCGCCCTCCCCGCCCTGCTGCAGCGCGCGGTTGCCGGCTCGGGCCATTGTTGCGGCAGCGGCCCTGATGCCGACGTCTTGCTGCCAGTCTTTGTTGCTGCAGCGCCCTGCCTTTGACGAACCAACAACACACACACACCCATACCCATGGGGGGATCGGAGAGGGCCATGGGTGCGTGTTGTCGGATGGGGGTCCCCGCTCGAACGGGATCGCTCCCCCGGGTCCGACAACCCGCACCCATAAACCCATACCCATAGCCAGTCCTCCTCCCAACGACCCCCCTATGGGTATGGGTGCGTGTTGTCCGTTCGTCAGCCTTGGCCTGCTGCTGGCACCCTGCCGCGAGGTCTTGTTGCTGCAGCGGCCCTGCTGCCAGCGCCCTGCTGCTAGTTCTTGATGCTGCAGCGGCCTGCCATCGCCATGCCTCTGCTGCTGCTTCTTGTTGCAGCGCTCTGCTGCCAGCCAAGGCACGCCAGCCTGCCAGCAAGGCTGGACTCCACGAAGGTCATCCCGCTGGCAAGGTGTGCGGCCTGCTCTCTCTCTCTCTCTCTCTTCTCTCTCTCTCTCTCTCCTCTCTCTCTCTCTTCTCTCTTCTCTCTCTCTCTCTCTCTCCCTGGTGGTCCCTGGATTTGCACCGCCGCGAGATCGCTGCTGTCTACATCGCTTTTGGAATCCCTCTCTCTTTTTTTTCTCTCGCTCTCTCTCTCTCTCTCTATTCAGTCTCTCTCTCTCTCTCTGTCTCTCTCTCTCTCTCTCGCTTCTCCATTCTTGTTCGTATGCTATATGTTGAAAGATCTACGGCCCAGCGCGTCGTGCCCCGAGGTCTGGTACACCACGCCTCGGCGCGACCCACCCACGCCCCTGTTTTTCCGAGCGTCGGCGCCCCGAGTTCGTCCCCAGCCTCCCGCCCCCTCCCCCGCGGAGAGGAGTGGCACGCGGTCCCCCAGAAGCCCCCACAACAGTGTATACGCACGCGCACGCACCCCTGATCCGCCTTGCTCCTGCGATTTTTGCCCCCCCTGGCCCCCCTTCCCCCCCGTCCGCAGCTGCCAGGGCTCGTCGATTGCCATCGTTCTAGACTGGAAGACGGGGGAGGAGGAGGAGGAGGAGGAGGAGGAGGAGGATGGAGGAGGGAGGAAGAGGAGAGGTAGAGGAGGAGGAGGAGGAGGATGGATCGCCATGTGCGTGCCACCACACCATTCGGGGAACGAGCAATGACATAAACATAACAACTCGGACGTCCGCGCGGATTTCTCGGATCCGCGCTGGACCCCCCTGGCGGCGCCTCAGGCGCCGCCTCTGGCGCGCTCCGCGCGCTAGGGAGGGGGGGTCCAACACCGATCCGAGAAATCCGCGCGTACCTCCGAGTTGTTATGTTTATGTGAGTGTTCGTCCCCCCAGTCATGTGCGTGCCACCACACCATGCAACCTGTTCTCTGTGATCCTTCTGGTCTCCCGCTTCAGAGCTGTCTTGGGCTCGTTCCTCCCATCGGCGTGGGCGTGCAGAGAAGTCTCGCCCCTCGCATGTGCCGCTTGGGCCCAGAAGGCCAGTCCTTCTGGGGGGGCATCGCGAGAACACGAGGTATAACGCGGTGAGCGCGCAGCGTGCGGTGCGGAGGGCGAGGCTAGGTGGCCTGGGTACCATCATGCCTCAATCAAGGACTGAAGCACATATGGTCGGACCGATGTGTAACATCGAGGTCGGTTCGGGGAGGGTGCCCCAATGTTATTCGTGTTTGTTGGATGTTATCGTGCATCCTGGGGAAGGTATCCTTGGACGTTCTGTGTTTTGGCCAGCGGATGGTCTCATGTTCTTGAAGGATGGTCTTCTGTCCTAGGTCCGACTGTAATATCAAACTCCTCTGGTCCACGCTGCACCCTGCCTCGACCCGTGCGGAGTGGAATGGGGCAGGCCGACAGAAGCAGGGCCAGGATGGACATGCAAAGCCGCCGCGCCGAGTGCGGCGCGAAACACGAGGCCAGGTGGCCCAGGCCCTATCCTGACTCAGGCCGCGGCCCGCGGCTCGCGCCGCCCAGCTTGGAGACCGTTCGCTTCTCGACCTAATCCCCGCTCGGTTCGCTGGATCTTCGGCCATTTGTCCGATTCTTGACAACACGTAATGGTGACCGACCTCTGGTGCGGGCCAGATGGGATGGGGTCTCCCGATCACCGTCGATACGACAGTACCGTCTTGCGCGCCCGGGCTTGGCCCCTCCGTCGGTCATTAAAAAGCCTCGCACCAAAGGTCACGCTCACGCAGGGTCAAGGAGGAGGAGGAGGAGGAGGAGGAGGAGGAGGAGGAGGAGGAGGAGGAGGAGGAGGGGGGAGGAGGAGTGCGGAGGAGGAGGAGGAG
>CAUYUJ010009289.1:0-35108 GCA_963575745.1 Prorocentrum cordatum
ACAGCACACACACACACACACACACACACACACACACACAAAACACACACACACACACACACACACACTGTGGGAAAACACAAAAAACACTGTGTGTGTGTTTTCATCGCTCCGGGGCTTTTGATCCACGCCATTGTGGATGTCCCTGCCTGGCCCCGGCTGCGCGGTGTCCGTGGATACAGTCGGGGTGCTGAGGAAGGAACCCTTTTCGTTGGGGAGGGGCTCGGTGTTCCTTAGTTGTTTTGCAGTTCGCCTCTGGTATTGCTTGGGGCTTCGATGGGAAATCGAGGTTTAACTCATGGGAAAAATGGGCCTCGTTCCTTATTTAGGGTTCCTTAGGTCAACGCCCCGACTGTATCCCTGCCTGGCCCCGGCTGCGCGGTTTCCGTGGATACAGTCGGGGGCGTTGACCTAAGGAACCCAAAATAAGGAACGAGGCCCCTTTTTCCCATGAGTTAAACCTCGATTTCCCAGCGAAACCCCAAGCAAAACCAAAGGCGAACTGCAAAACAAGTAAGGAACACCGAGCCCCTCCCCAACGAAAAGGGTTCCTTCCTCAGCGCCCCGCCCCTCAGTGTTCGTCTGCTTCGGCTCCTGATGGGAACGTCTTGTTGGGGCCCGCATGTTCGTTGCTGGCTGCGATTGGAACCTCGAACCCCACTTGGTCGAAGCCTCGGGGGTCATCCGTCGCACGGGGGGCTCCCTCACGGTTCCTGCCGAGAAGACGTGTCTTTCCCCCTCCAGTCTCACCGCTATTGATTGCTTCCTTGTTAGCACCAATTTCGCTAGAGCATGCAATCGAATTAAGGCTGACACCACCTGGGCGCATCGTCCGCACAGGCGAGTGGTGATAACCTTGCGAGAAGATGTCGTTCTTTGTAAGCAGCTCACGTATAGGTCCCATCAGAAACTTCCCACTTGCCTTCCCATAGGACCTTCTCCCCATCCTCAGAACTGGTGCACGGCGCGATCCGTAGCCGAGTCAGCCGCCGCCAAGGCCCTCACAGCGCCCGTTGGCGAAGCCTGGGAGCTGCTGACTGTAGCGCATCAGTACTTCGCGAACACCCTCGAGCTCGAGCTCGAGGCCTTCGCAGGAGTCGAGATCAAACAAACAGGTTTCAAATATGCTCCGTTGAAACCTCGGTGGGCCCCGATTTTCTCGAAATCTCGGTCGGTTGAAAGCCGGGAAGGGCATCGCGGTTGGACCTGGTTGGCCCAGCATGCGGCCGAAACGGTGGGAGCCTCCAGCAGGCTTCACAAACTCTGCCAGCAGGATTTGGTCGACCACGACGCCGTCGATCGATCCTCCAAGGATGTTCAGATGCAGATCTCGCAGCTCCTCTCCACGCCATGCCCAGGCGAAGACACGAGTGCACGCTTTGACGCTACTACTGCTCAGGCCCGTGCCCCGGCGCGACGCTCCCCTTCGGGCGATAGCTCCATATGGCGACAGGAACGCCGGGAGGAGGAGGAGGAGGAGGAGGAGGAGGAGGAGGAGGAGGAGGAGGAGGGGGAGTAGGAAGAGGAGGAGGAGGAGGAGGAGGAGGAGGAGGAGCAAGGAGGAGGAGGAGCAGGAGGAGGAGAAAGGAGAGGGCCACGGTCGTTCAAACCCACCCTGGCATCTCCTCCAGCGGTCCTCGGGCGCTGCTGAGGGACACCGGTGAAGAGCTCGCTCGTTTTTGGCACGCCTCGCACGAGCCGCCCGCAGCTAGCGTTCCCGATAGGATGATTGACCGCGCCCGTTGACGGAATCCATCCTCGTCGACTGAGCTTGGTATCGGACGCGGCTCTTGGAGCTTTTGCGGCGATTCGTCCGGCCGCGGAGAGCCTCGGTCTGTTTCCGAAGCAACTGTTTTGGCTCCCCTCCCCCCCCTTCTTGAGAAACCCCAAGGGGGTCTTCGCCCCATCCTCCTGCGCGCGGGGCCCGTGCGAGTTTGGGAAAGATTACGCAGGAGTTGGAGGACGAAGAGGAGGAGGAGGAGGAGGAGGAGGAGGAGGAGCAGTCTCAACTTCAATGATAAGCATCCTCGTAAGTACTGGGCCTTCGGACCTGGTCGCAGTGCTGAAAACGCCGCGTGGCACCAGGCCGTTCGATCGGAGGTTGCCCACCGCGAGAAAGAAGTCGCGGGGGGGATCATTTGGGGCGGCACCAAATATCACGAGTGATTTGATCTCGAGCTCATTCGTCAGCGTGCCCCTGACGATGGCACCAACCCCGTCAGCGTTAGAACCGCGCTCAACTACTGGCGTGGTCCTCGGCTCCTCCGATTGGGAGCCCAATGCGGGGCCCTGTCCGTCATCGCCAGTTCGGGCTTGCCCGCGGGAGACATGTTCAAAGACGTCTTTGTTCGCGTGTACACCCTGCGAAATGCTTAAGAAATCATGGGTTAAGAAATTCACAGTCTCAGAAATTAACTAAAAACCCAGAATTTCTATGAACATCTTAGGATTCACATGGAAACATTAAGAATAATCGAGACTCTGGCCGAAAACTTAGGTTTTCTTAAGCATCGCCTAAGGTGTATAGTATAGGAGCTCTCGACGGGCTCACGGTGGAGCACCCGGACGTTTGGCTCTCCTCTTACGTGGACGACGACAGCGCCACTCCCTATAGGCGCCGAGCGACAGAATCTGACTCGCATCGGCAGGGCGGCGGCAGCTCCGTTCCTCCCCTTCCGCGACGAGCTCAAGGTGGCCGCTCGCCCCGAGAAGGCGCGCACCTTCGCTAGCAATGCCGTGCTGAATCAGGGGGCCCAAAAAGATACACCACCACCACCTCCCTCTCCCCCTCCCTCTCGCTGGCAAGGAGAGAGAGGAGGAATCGACGTGGTGGTGGTGTGTATTCTTGGGGCCCCGGCGAATCTCTTGGGGGGGATGGCGGGGGAGGCGTCGAACAGCGTCGCGTCGTTGTGGACCGACCTTGCCCCCGGCCAACAACGCTCGAGTGCCCGCGCCATGCGGGAGCGCAGGAGGCGTTGCAGTGACATGAAGCGCCGTCATAGAGTGCTTCAACGCATCAGGCAGGGGCTTCCAAGGCAAAAAGGACGGATTGGGAACATCTGCGTGGCAGGGGCCCTCCTCGCCACGAGTTTGGGGTCCGCGGTCCCTGGGGCGAACGATTTCGAGCTCCAGCAGGCCCGACGCGTTACGTTATCGTTCAAACCCACTCGCCACAAAGGCGCTGCTCGCGCCATGCCGAGCTGGCGACCTGTGGCGATCCCGCGTGGCGGCCAGCCGCTGCGCCCATCCCCCGCCGGGCTGCGGCTGTCTGGATTGCTTCAGCCACCCCCGAGGTCTCGTACTACAGTCGGGCGCTGACCTAAGGAACCCTAAATAAGGAACGAGGCCCCTTTTCTCCAGAAGTTGAACTTCGATTTCCGGTCGGAAACCAAAGGAAAACCCAAGGCAAACTGTGAAGCCGTCAAGGAACATGGAGCCCCTCCCCAACGAAAAGGGTTCCTTCTTCAGGGCACCGACTGGACACTATGAAAGATGTGTGCACCATGTGGAAAGCGGCTCCGTTTGATGATCCGGTCACGTGGCGTCATTCTCGGGGCCCCCTCCAGAGGATGCACCTCTGCCTTCATGGGACTGGTCGGACCTCGACGTCGGCCCTCTCGTTGGTGGACGACTTCGGACGGGAGCAGCACGTGAACTACACCTCGCCGTCGCTCCTCTCGTGCCTACTCGACCGGGCCACTCAGGGGACCCACGAGCGCAAACTTGCCTCGGTTGTCCCAGGTTTCCAAGGGTCGCGTGTTTGCGTTGAGCCCCTGACAGAGTTTCTGGGACCTTGAGGGAAAAGCATGCCTGCTCGCGATAGATCTATATATATGTGTGTGCGTGTGTATATATATATATATACATGTGTGTGGCGCTCACCTGTTTTCGTAATGGGATCTGGACTCGAGTGCGAGCCAGAACTGAAGTGGTGGCACCCTGAAAGTAGTTGGCCCCCTCGGAGTAAGGACCCTAACCCCCACCTCTGCGACCCTGGGGGCAACGAAGTTCCATGGGGGAGCATTGACCTTGCTGGCGCCGATGTGTGCATTGATGGATCGGCGATGCGTCACCCCATTCGCGAGCTTTCGCGTGCGTCGTGTGCTTGGGTCTTCTTGAGCGGGGGACCCGACGAGATCCTGGCCATTGCCCGCGGCACGGTCCTCGATGCCCTCCCCCAGACGTCTCAAGCTGGGGAACATCTTGGAATGGCCCTCCTCCCCATGTTTCAGAAACTTGGAGGGTCTCGTTCTGGCGATTCCATGACTGTGGTAAAACTGTGTCAGAAATCCCCCGCTCGCTAGGTTTCTCGTAAACACCGTTATGCCGGACTGAGACGCGGCGCCTCGTTCCACGAGTCCGTGGGCCATGACCCGCCTGTACAGCATACGCCAACCCACAGACAGTTGGAGGAGACTGTAACGTATCGGTCTCGGTAACTAGATGATGAGAATCCTGCCCGTGGATGAGAAATCCTGCCCGTAGATGATGAGAATCCTGCTATCGTATCGGTAACTAGATTGCCAATCCTGCCCGTGGATGAGAAACGTATCGGTCTCGGCAACTGGCGTGCCGATGCCCAGGCCCAGAGGACTCTCCTCGACCACCCCCAACCTCCCCCGCTCGAAATGCAGGAGGTGGATGCGACCTTGTAAGGAAGATGCATTTCGAGCGGGGAATGTAACAAGTTTGACGATGGTTGCGAGTGGATGCAAAATCCCGTGTCCTCGGTGTAGTTTTGGCGGTCAATCCGCAGTAGCAGTTTGAACGGTGCGTTGGAGGAGGTCCAGGGGCCAAGTTTTTGACATCTGGCGGATAGCATGCGTGGCAAGACCTCGAAGAAGGTCGAACGCGCTGTATTCGTTGTTTGGCCTTCTGAAATGACACCCCCTCGCGCCCGATGGTTCTATGTAACGGCATGTCCCGAACGCTCCAAAAAACCTTGGACCTGTCTTTGGGACACACCCTCGCCCATTGTAGAGTCTCGCGGGGCGAAAAGGAGCAAGTCTTGTTTTTCTGTTTAGCTTGTGCTGCTTAAACCTCCTGTTGGTGTCACCTCTTGGGTAAGGAGTGCCTTTAGCATAAGCTCTCGGGCGCACCTACAACCCTCCGTAGGATCTTTCAGGGTCTGTATCCGCATTCCAGAGAGGAAGGATCACGTGTTACCTCCTCCAGCCGCCGAGGAGTTACGAACCTGTCGTATGCCTCGTCGTTGCCCCCTCCTGAGGAGGTCAGTAAGCCGAGTGTATCAGGCGGTTTAATCAAAACCCCTGGAATGCCAGCTCTGGCCGAACGAATCCAGGCACGGGAGCAAGCCCGAATGGCAGGAGCCGCCGCCGATCGCGGCTAAACGAGATATTAACATGGCTAGGCCTCCTGAGGACTGCAGGAGAAAAATCCTCCCCCTCCTCCTCTACTCCCTCCTCCTCCTCCTCCTCCTCCTCCTCCTCCTCGTCCTCCTCCTCCTCTTCCGACGACGACGACGACGATAACGACGACGACGACGACGACGACGACGACGACCTCCTCCTCCTCCTCCTCCTCCTCCTCCTCCTCCTCCTCCTCCGACGACGACGACGACGACGACGACGATAACGATAACGATAACGACGACGATAACGACGACGACGACGACGATGGCCTCCGAAGGCCTCTGCGGCGGCCCAGCGCAGCGGGGGCGGGGGGCGCACAGCTCCTTCTGCGTCTGCCGCTCGGCCTCCGGCGCCATCCTGTCTGGGGCGGTCGTCCACACCTCGGCCGGGCGAGGCGGGGCCGACCCCAGGGGAATGGGAGGAGGAGGAGGAGGAGGAGGAGGAGGAGGAGAAGGAGGAGGAGGACGAGGCAGAGGCGGAGGAGGAGGGAGGAGGGAGGAGAATGAGGAGAACCACTGCAAACCCAAGACTCATCGACGATGTTCGAATACGCCCTCCCTCCAAGCTACCTCTTCACAAGCCCCTACAAGGGCTCATCTCCATTGGGGGAAGTCCCCCTTTGGGGGACAGCCGTGTGAAAATAGTCCTGAAGCGTGCCAAAGAACCGTTTTCAGGACTCCAACGCCACGAGTCAACCTGAATGTTGCGCCTTGACGTTCCTGAATCGTGCCAGAACGCCGTCACTGGGACTTCGGCACCGCGGAACAACCTTAACTGTTGAGCCATGACAATCCTGAATCGTTCCAAAAACCCATGTCTGGTACGTCAGCCATGGGAAGCAATGGCACTTTTGCGAGTGATTAAAACCAAATATGCGCGACGCTAAGGCGAGAGCCACTATTTTTTAAAAGAACCGCCCTCAATCCGTGAAGATCTTGCACTATTTGTTGAAACGAATGCGCGTGGCGCTAAGGCGAAAGTCGCATGTTAAAAACCACCCACCATCAATCCGTGACACCCTTGCAGTGTTTAAAACGGATGTGCGCGGCGCCAAGGCGGGAACCACAGTTTGAAAACGACCTGTTCTCAACCGAAACGAATGTGCTCCGCGCTAAGGCGAGATCCACAGTTTGAAAAAGACCTATCCTCAATCCGCGCAGCTCCTGCAATGCTTTGCACGGATGTGCGCGGCGCTAAGTCGAGAACCACATTTCGGAAGCGACCCACCCTCCATCTGTGAAACTGTTGCCAGTGCTTAAGCTTCAGGGCCACAAAAGGTAAGAAATGTTCAGGCAACAAGCCCGGCCCGCCCTCCGACTGGCCTCGGGGTGAGACAGGGAGGACATATGCATAAAGGGAAAGGAATGGAGGGAAAAGGGAGGAGGGAGGGGGGGGAGGAGGGATGAGGAAGGCGATGGGGGAGGGAGGAGGGGGGGGGGGGGGAGGAGGGAGGGGGGGGGAGGGAGGGAGGGAGGCTAGAAGGAAAGAGGAGAGGGGGGGAGGGAGGGGGAGGCAAAAGGGGAGGGAGGAGGAGGAGGCGGAGGATAAGAGGAGGAGGAGGAGGAGGAGGGGGAGAAACGAAGAGGAGGGGTTGAAGGAAGAGGAGGAGGAGGAGGAGGAGGGAGCAACACGGGAGGAGGGAGGAAGGAGGAGAAAAGAGGCGGGAGGAGAGGGGAGGAAATCGAGAAATGCGCCCAGCTGCCGGTCCGCCACCAGCCGCGCGCAGTAGATATCGTACCCCCCTCTTTGTCGCCCTCCCTTGCAAGGTGGATTATTCCCCTGACATCCACGGGTCGCTGACTCCTCCCCTTGACATTGTCTGGTTTCCAGACGAGGGGTGTCCCATTTGTTCAGGCCCCCGGGCCCCCTCGTGTCGGCCAGGTCCGGGAAGAGTCGAGTAGGAGCTCCAGTCGTGCTTCTCCATTGCATTGCGCGCTTTTGCTCACAACGTCGGACATCAGGATCCACCTCCCCGCCTCCTCCTCCTCCTCCTCCTCCTCCTCCTCCTCCTCCTCCTCCTCGTTTCCTCCTCCTCGTTTCCTCCTCCTCGTTTCCTCCTCCTCGTTTCCTCCTCCTCCTCCTCTCTTCCTCCTCCTCATCCTTCTCCTCCTCCCTCCTCCTCCTCCTCCTCCTCCTCCTCCTCCTCCTCCTCCTCCTTCCTCCTCCTCCTCCTCCTCCTCCTCCTGCTCCTCCTCCCTCCTCCCCTCCTCCTCCCACTCCTCCTCCTCTTTTTTCCTCCTCCTATCCCCCTCCTCCACCTCCCTCTGCTCCCTATCCTCCCTCCTCACAGTGCTCTCCTCTCTCCTCCTCTCCCCTCCTCCTCTCCGCCTCCTCTCCTCCTCCTCCTCCTCCCCCTCCTCCTCCTCCTCCTCCTCCTCCTCCTCCTCTCCGCCTCCTCTCCTCCTCCTCCTCCTCCTCCTCCTCCTCCTCCTCCCTCCTCATATTTCCCCTCCTCCTCCCCGTCCTTCCGTCCGCCTTCCTCCTCTCTCCCTGCTGTCTCTCCTCCTCCTCCTCCTCCTTCCTCATCATCATCCTCATCCTCATCCTCATCCTCATCCTCATCCTCATCCTCATCCTCATCATCATCACCATCAATCATCATCATCATCATCATCATCATCATCATCATCATCATCATCATCATCATCATCATCATCATCATCATCATCATCATTGGAAGCATCACCATCACCATCATCATCATCCGCATCATCATCATTATCATCATCATCACCACCACCACCAGCAGCAGCACCATCATCATCATCCTCATCATCATGATCATCATCATCATCATAGTCATCGTCATCGTCATCGTCATCGTCATCATCATCGGATGATAATGTTCAACATCAGCATCATCATCATCATCATCAGCGGTATCAGCATCATCATAATCATCATAATCATCATCATCATCACCATCACCATCATCAGCAGCATCATCATCATCGTCGTCAACATGACAATCAGCAGCAGCAGCATCATCATCATCATCGGCAGCAGCAGCATCATCAGCATCATCAAAATCAGCATCATCATCAACCTGATCAGCATCATCAGCATCAGCAGCAACACCATCCGCATCATCAACCGCATCCATCCTCATCCGCATCATCAGCAGCATAATCATCATCATCAGCATCATCATCATATTTTCACCATCATCATCAATAGCATCATGATCATCATCTTCATCATCAGCAACCTCGTCATCATCATCATATCATCATGATTATCAGCATCAAAATCATCAGCATCATCAGTTTCAGTATCAGTAACATCATCATCAGCATCTTCAGCAGCAGCCGTATCATCAGCATCATCATCATCATCATTTTCATCATCACCATCACCATCACAAGCATCAGCGTCATCACCATCGCCATCACCATCACCATCACCAGCATCAGCATCATCACCAGCATCATCGTCACCAGCATTGATCTTCATTATCATAAACATCCTCATACTCCTCCTCGTTATTCCCATCATCCTCATCATCACCATCACCATCATACGCATCATCACACTCATAGTCACAAGCATCATCATCTCATCAGCAGCGGCATCGTCAGCAGCATCATCATAATCATCATCATCATCATCATTAACATCATCATCCTCACCTTCATCGTCGTCATCATCACAACCATCATCAGCATCATCGTCAGCAGCAGCATCATCCCCATCACCAGCATCATCCTCATCACCATATCATCATCACCAGCATCATCGGCATCATCATCATCATCAACATTATCATCAGCATCATCACCGTCATCATCATCACCATCATCATAATCAGCATCATCACCGCCATCGGCAGCATCATCAGCATCACACCACGACCACCCTCACCCCACCCTCAGCCTCACCCTCAGCCTCAGCCTCACCCTCAGCAACCCCATCACCATCACCATCACCATCGCCGTCGCCATCGCCATCGCCATCATCCTCCTCCTCCTGCTCCTCCTGGCACGGCGGGGCGCGGTCTATGGCCGCGCGCGCCGACACTGATCAGGACGTGCCCCGCGACGATGAGGTTGGGCACGACGACGCCCAGCCCCTCCGTCAGCCCCTGATTATGAGCCTTCGGGCCCCCCTCGCGAACGCGGCCTGACGGGGGTCGGCCGCCTGGGTCGGGACGGTGCCCAGGGAGATCCAGGGGCGCGCCGTGAGCAGATTCTGCTTCGGGGGGACCGAGCTTCGCTGCCAACGGCTACGAGGTTCGCACTCCAGCCACGGGCCTCGCTGCACCATGACCGCAGGCCGCTGGGCCGCAGGCCGCTTGGGATGGCCATAGATCGGAAAAGGGAGGGAGCGAAGGGAGCAGGCAAGGGACAAAATCGGAGCGGGATGACTCGAAATCTCTGAGAATCGGCGGGTTTGGAGGATGTATTGGACGCTCTGGAGCGATTCATCCCGATCCTAGCCCTGTTTTACGAAGGGAACAGGCAAGGGAAGGTGAAGGGGGAGAAGGAACGAGCGAGGGAGAGGAGAAGGAAAACGCGACGAGGGATCGGGGAAGGACCGGCGGGCCGATTGGATGGGTTTGATTGCCTCTGGAGCCTGCCGCACGACGTGCGCGAGGGGTAGGGGCTGTTTTGACTTGCGCGAGGGGCAGAGGCTGTTTCAAAATCACCGCAACGTCATGTTTTCTTTCGGGGGTCTACCGTCGAATGCCCTCTGCAAATGCAACGCCCTACCGTTATCCGGTCACTTCCAAAAACCTTCCGTCTGAAGGCCTCTGGAACCTGATTCGTTGAAGGAGCCGCACGCACGGTGCCAGAGGATACCGCAGGAACGGCGTTGTGGTCATAGCCGAGAGGGTAAAAATCATGCCCACGAGGGTGGGCCAACAGACCAGCACGACGCGCACGGCGCCCTGGACAGCATCCCTGCGTGCGCACACGGAGTGTGCGCTCACTGCCACAGCGCGCTCCTAAGACGCAGCGCAATGCCAGCGCTGCCCGAGCTCGTGCCGCTGGCGGGCCCTGCTCGGTGCCGCTCCCGAGGGCGCGGAGGCAGCGCTCGGAGGACGAGGGGAGACTCCGGCTCCTCCTCCTCCTCCTCCTCCTCCTCCTCCTCCTCCTCCTCCTCCTCCTCCTCCCCCTCCCCCTCCCCCTCCTCCTCCTCCTCCTCCTCCTCTCCTCCTCCTCCTCCTCCTCCTCCTCCTCCTCCCCTCCTCTCCTCCTCCTCCCTGCCTCCTCCTCCTCCTCCCCCTCCCCCTCCCCTCCTCCTCCTCCCCCTCCCCTCCTACTCCTCCTCCTCCTCCTCCTCCTCCTCCTCCTCCTCCTCCTCCTCTCTCCTCCTCCTCCTCCTCCTCCTCCTCCTCCTCCTCCTCCTCCCTCCCCTCCCCCTCCTCCTCCTCCTCCTCCTCCTCTCCTCCTCCTCCTCCTCCTCCTCCTCCTCCTCCTCCTCCTCCTCCTCCTCCTCCTCCTCCTCTCCTCCTCCCTCCTCCTCCTCCTCCTCCTCTCCGTCCCCTCCTCCTCCTCCTCCTCCCCTCCCGCCCCTCCCCCTCCCCCTCCCCCTCCCCCTCCCTCCCCTTCCCTCCCCCCTCAAGAAGAATCTCCTCCTCCTCCTCCTCTCCTCCTCCTCCTCCTCCTCCTCCTCCTCCTCTCCTCGCTCCTCCTCCTCTCCTCCTCCTCCTCCTCCTCCTCCCCCCTCCCCCTCCCCCTCCCCCTCCCCCTCCCCCCTCCCCCTCCTCCTCCTCCTCCTCCTCCTCCTCCTTCCTCCTCCCTCCTCCTCCGCCTCCCCTCCTCCGCCTTCCTCTCCTCCCTCCTCCTCCCTCCTCCTCTCCTCCTCCTCCTCCTCCTCCTCCCTCCCCCTCCCCCTCCCTCCTCCTCCTCCTCCTCCTCCTCCTCCTCCTCCTCTCCTCTTCCCTCCTCCTCCTCCTCTCCTCCCCCTTCCCCCTCCTCCTCCTCCTCCTCCTCCTCCCTCCTCCTCCTCCTCCTCCCTCCTCCTCCCTCTCCCCCGCCTCCTCTCCTCCTCCTCTCCTCCTCCTCCTCCGCCTGCCTCACTGCCTCTCCGCCTCTCCTCCTCCTCCTCCTCCTCCTCCTCCTGCTCCTCCGCCTGCCTCCTCCCCCTCCTCCCCCTCCTCCTCCCTCCTCCTCCCTCTCCTCCTCCTCCATTTGGAGTGTCGGATCTCCTCCAGCCGGCTGGGCAACACCGGGCCAAAGCCGGAGGCATCCGCAACGCAGCGTGGACGTCAGCCAAGAGATGTGCTGCCCTCGCAGGATCGCCCTGTACAGGGCAAGAGCGGGCATGCCCGTCTGAGCAGCCGCTGTGGTTGGCGCAGTGTGGGCGGCGTGCCAGTCGTGCGAGAACACGGGCTGGGCTGTTTTGTAGATGCGTTGGGGTCCCTCCTCCGCCTCCCATCCTTCCTCCTTATTACTACGTGATCCTGGTCTGCCGCCTGGCCAACCGATGGCCGCCCAAACTGGGGTGGGCCATCCTGCCAAGTTTTGTTTTTGGAGGAAGAAGATGGGAGCGGACCGCAATATTCAAGAACCACCGCCACAACGCGAATGCCAGTTGCACTTGAAAGCCGTTTTCTTCCTCACCAAAAGTGTGGAAACGGACGCAATCAACGACGACAAGGAAGAGAGGACTACCATCCTGACAAGTTAGAACAATGCAAATCTACATGATTCCTTTCAGCGTGGACGTCATGTAGTAGACGGGGCGCACACCCCGCGCGAAGGGGCTTAACGTCGCTTCAGCTTTGGTGCCGCGGCCACTTTCCATAGAGTTGAACTCCCGCTGGGGCGCGGTGGACATGTCTCGCACGCCGCTTCGGCGACGCGCGATCGAACTCGCCTCGACAGCGCGCAGATTTCGCCTGAGTGGCGTTCGAAAACCCTTCGGGTGATGTGGAGGTTCGGGGGAGAGGGGGAAACCACGTCTCATTCAATCGATCTCGCATCGATCAAACTCTGAATATTTTCCTCACGATCGATCCCACAACTGATCTCACTATCGATCTCACAATCAATCTCCCGATCGATCTCACAACAGATATTACTAGCAATCTCACAACCGATCCCACTATCGATTCGACAATAGACTCCCTGTCGATCGCACAAACGATATCACGATCGATCTCACAACTGTTCTCACTATCTATATCACAACCGGTCCCCCTATCGATCTCACAAACATATATCTGAATCGATATCAAAACCAATCTCTTTATCAGTTCGACGATTGATCTACAATGGATCTCACAAGCGATATCATGATCGATCTCACAATAGATCTCACTATCGATCTCCCAAACTATCTCACCATAGATTCGACAATCGAACTCGATCTCACGAAACTTCTCACTATCACTCTCACAATCGACCTCAAAATCGATCTCACCATCGGTCTCACGATTGGTCTCAAAACAGATCCCACTATCGATCTCACAGCAGAACTCAGTATCGACCTCACTGTCGACGCCACTATAATTCTCACGAACGATATCACCAGCAATCTCAAACAGACCTCAGTATCGATCTCACAACTGATCTCACGATTGGTATCACGACAGTTCTCACTATCATATATACTATCGATCTCACGATCGATCTCACAACAGATCTCACTATCGATCTCACAACAGATCTCATTATCGACGTGACAATCGAACTCACTACCGATCTCACCAGCGATCTCACGATCGATCTCACAACAGATCTCGCTATCGATATCCCAATCGATCTCAGTATCGATCTCACTGTCCATCCCACTATAGATCTCACGAGCGATGTCACCATCGATCTCACAACAGATCCCACGATCGATCTCACAACTGATCTCAATATCGATGCCACAATCGATCTCACAACAGATCTCACAATCGATTTCACTATTGAGCTCACCGCCGCGCCACCGACGGGACACCCCGCGCCACAGACGGGACACCCCGAGCCACCGACGAGACACCGCCGCGCCACCGACGGGACACCGACGGGACACCGACGCGCCACCGACGGGACACCCCCTACAACCGCGCGCCGGGGGGGGGAGGGGGGAAGCGGCATCAGCCTTCTCGCGCGCCCACGCGGCTTCGCCTCGCCCGCACGACACGAACACGGACACGAGACCGAGGCACGACTTCCTGGTGTAAAACAGGGCTAGGATCGGGATAAATCGCTCCAGAGCGTTCCAGAGCGCTCTCAGAGCGTTCTGGAACGCTCTGGAGCGGCCGCGGCGCCCAATACATCCTCCAAACCCGCCGATTCTCAGAGATTTCGAGTTATCCCGATCCGATTTTGTCCCGATCTTCGCGTCGTTTGAACGAAGACAGCTTCCCGGAGGTCGACTTTAGCAGCCACGGAGTCAGCAGCCCTGGCGCAAGCGACGAGGCACGCGTGCCTCCTGCCCCCAGGAGGAGGAGGAGGAAGAGGAGGAGGAGGAGCAGGAGGAGGAGGAGGAGGAGGAGGACGACGACGAGGACGACGATTTTCGCAGCCACCGATTTATAGAGTGAGGACGAGGGGGAATGAGAACACGGTCCACGTCGGGTCCGACCCCGACTCCCGACTCCCGGGCGCCCGACTACGGTTGGGCAAGCGTCATGTTCTCTTAACATTGCAATTGATGCACATGCATGATAAGGTGGAGGGGAGGGGGCAACACCAGAACCTTCACCCAACCCACACCCCTACGACTGACAGTGGGAAATCTACTAGACAGGCAGGGGAGGGATATTTTGGGCAGAATTCAATCATGGTTGTGTTTGTGTTTGTGCTTGTGATGTTGCCTTTACACACACGGGTACATAGACACGACCGGGTGCAGATTTCAACCTTACTCTGGATATGCATTGTCTTATGCTTGGTTCCTGGGGTAGGGGCTACAAGTAGCTCGATGGGCGAGCCACTTCAATATTTGCAGGGTCTCAATGATTATTATTTGGATCACATGTGTCATCAATTGGTTTACGACCGGATGCAGCTTCCAACCGTACTCTGGATATGCATTGTCTTATGCTTGGTTCCTGGGGTAGGGGCTACAAGTAGCTCGATGGGCGAGCCACTTCAATACTTGCAGGGTCTTTCAATACCTTGCTCTTGGTTTTACTATTACCGATTCTGGGTGATGACAATTCTTCTAGTGGTGTGTGTGCGGGTGGCCCTTGGGAGTGGAGGGGCCCGACCTGCGCCACACGGCCCTTGGGACACGAACTTCCAGACCCGGGCCCTCCGAACCCCGAAGGGGTTCCGGAGGGAGGCGAGGAAGACTCGGAAGGCTCGGAAGAGGGGGGCTCGCAAGCGGGAGCCGTACGACGATGCACGAGCGGCCCGACGAGCAATCCAACGACTACGAGCAGTCCCACGAGCAATCCTACGAGCAGTCCTGCGGCTGTGGAGTGCGACCCAGCACAGCACAAGCAGTCCCACGACGACACAGCACAGCACAAGCAGTCCCACGACGACGCAGCACAGCACAAGCAGTCCCACTACCACGCAGCACAACACAAGCAGTCCCACGACGACGCAGCACAGCACAAGCAGTCCCACGACGACACAGACCCACGACGACGCAGCACAGCACAAGCAGTCCCACGACGACACAGCACAGCCACTCATCATGGATGCTGCCGACGGTTCGGGAGGGATTCAGACGGACACCCAGCCGTTGCAAGTGGATGAGGATGGTGGTGCGGATACATATACTTGTTGGTTTTATTGCCAAGGCCATCGCTGATCTATCGATGATGCATGCTTCTGCTCTTGGTAATCATATCCGTATATTTCCCGATTGTGACGGAACAATTATGCCAGATATTGCCGCTACGACGCCGTATGTTGTACTTCAGTTCTTCTTTGGGCTGGTGTCTTCTCCCACGACGACGCAGCACAGCACAAGCAGTCCCACTACGACGCAGCACAGCACAAGCAGTCCCACGACGACACAGCACAGCACAAGCAGTCCCACGACGACACAGCACAGCACAAGCAGTCCCACGACGACACAGCACAGCAATAGCAGTCCCACGACGACGCAGCACGACACTGCACAGCACAAGCAGACCCACGACGACACAACACAACACAAGCAGACCCACGACGACGCAGTGCAGCACAAGCAGTCCCACGACGACGCAGCACAGCACAAGCAGACCCACGACGACGCAGCACAGCACAAGCAGTCCCACGACGACACAGCACAGCCACTCATCATGGATGCTGCCGACGGTTCGGGAGGGATTCAGACGGACACCCAGCCGTTGCGAGTGGATGAGGATGGTGGTGCGGCCCACGATACATGGGAAGTAATACATATATTTGTTGTTTTTTTTGCCAAGGCCATCGCTGATCTATCGATGATGCATGCTTATGTTCTTGGTAATCATATCCGTATATTTCCCGATTGTGACGGAACAATTATGCCAGATCTTGCCGCGGAGGCCGGCGCCAGTGGGCTATCGTACTCTCTGTGTGATGGACGACTCGACTTTCGTGCCGGGACAAGGCGCGATGCGGGTCAAGGGGGCAGCCGAGCCACCGCACGTCAGCGGAGAGAGAAGCAGATTGCATCCATCGTCTCCGCGATCCTGGCCAGTGACAAACCACCAACAAAGAAAAAGAAAAAGACAAAAGCCCGAGGTTCACCGCCACGGACAGCCGCACCGGGACCAGCACCGGCGCAAGCACCAGCACCAGCACCGACCACAAACACTAGCCTACTGACCATTCTGCAACAAGCGGTGGCACACGCACCCAAGAACACCAGCGACGAAGCAATCCTGGACCGACTAGAGGAGCTCCTCGCCGCTCGGAGGACCCAACCACCCACGACCACACCGCCGCGTAGAGGGCGATGGAGAAAAGATGCGGCCAACCAGAGCACAGCCACAGGTCAACACTCACCAGACACTGGTTCCAACCAGCCAGCTCCGACCCGGAGGTGGAAAGTGAATGAACGACGTTTCCCTGGCAAGCAAATCTCGGGGGCCACGCAGGTCCTAAACGCTCTCCGAGAAGGCCGGGCACCCGACGGCGACGTTGTAGTGCTGAACGCGGTCCGGAAGCAGGAGGCGGTAGAACTGGCCCAAGTACACGGGGTACAGAAGAACATGACCGTAATTGTGTTCGACACACCTGACAACGACCAAACGACGGCAGCTAACGGCGACGACACATCCCAGTGGGTAGCGGTCGTCAAAGGAGGCCGGCCGAGCATGAAGAAACTGGAGTGCACCAACCTTCAAGGGGCCAAGGTTGACGCACCGAAACACGAAGTGGAAGGCCCTGAACCGCCTGCTGTACGTGCCACGACCACGGTACGTGTGACAATGGTCAAGGAATTCATGACAGACGCGCAATGGAAGACGGCCCGCCAGCGGCCCGGCGCCGTGGCGACGGGAGATCTCGATAAGGACGCCATCCTGGCGGCGGAAGCCTTCTCTGAGGTCCTCGAAGCAGGAAAACTGGTAGCCCTGATTGGGTACCTCACGGTCGCCGCGGCTGGGCTGGCCCCAGTGCTCGCCGCTTCCGGAGCCCACGGCCGCTTCTACAGGGTGCTTGCGAAGGACCGCTCGGGCCCAGACACACCAGTCCGCTGGATTAAACGGTTCGACGACCCGAGCCTCGACTACTATCGCCGTGTACAAGGTCTGGTGGCCTCAACGACCAATGCAACAATAGTCCTCCGGAATGGAGGAGGAAACAACCTTGGTGTGGTGGGAATCGACGTGGACGACGCGCAGGCAGTTACGACCCGACCAGCGGCATGGCGGATCCTACACGTCCCACGTACATGGACAGCCCACGAACTCAAAACTTGGCTAGGAGCAGCCGGGTGGACAGAAGTACAGGTTGAATCGCCGCCACAGAGCAGGAACGGGCCATGGGTTGTACGGGCCCACCCACGCCGACCCGGAAGCGACACCACCGTCGACGCCTGGGCTATCACACTCAGAGGACAAGACCAAGCCATCCAGATTCAACGCTTCGTGCGCGGCGCGGGAGGCCAGACAACACAACCAACGACGACTCGAAGATGGCGGTGGGGTGCCGACCCGCCCGCCCCACCCGCAGCACCCGATGGCGTGGCAGTGCCTGGGGTGCACGACATGGACGTGGACTTGGACGCCGAATACATTACCGACAAACAGAAACGACAAGAACGGTACGACCAGGAAGACATGGACCTCGACGGCCTCGCGGAGGAGACCCGGACCACTGAGAGGGCCAAGAGGACAGCCGCACGGGAGGCGGAAGACGCTAAAGTCCGTGACAGGATCAAGAAAGCCCGGGGTGAAGCAGCGGCTGCGCCGGCAGAGCTACCAGGGACTGCAGGCCCTGCGGCCGCGCCAGCAGCAAAAGCAGCGGCTAAGCCCGCCGCGAAGCCGCCGCCCAAGCGGAAGAACCCGTTCGAAGCCATCGACCCCGGTTCCAACGGAGGCGACTGCGGATACCGGGCCCTGGCTGCGGGTTGGGCTCTGCTCGGGGGAGTCGCCAAGGCCACGCGGGAGAACACGCTGAACCCCGCCAAGCTCGAGAGAATGGCGAAGACCCTACGAGCGCAACTTGCACTACGTATCAGCAACAACCATGAGTTCTTCCAACACTACTGGGCCCACGTACCCCTGGGGGAGGGGAAGGAAGACGGGGCTATTCCGACCACCTGGGAGGAGTACGTCGCAGCGTGTAAAAGACCGAAGCGGTGGATCGACGGGCTGTCCTACCAGGCGGCATGTGACCATTTCAACCGACACATCTACACGTACACAGGGGTGGGTGCTCAGCTCAACGACGTCAATTGGGTAGACAAGGTAACTTGGATCCCACAGTCTCCGGACGCACAGCGAGCAGCACTACTGCAGCCTCCCCTACACGTGGGCCTGTGGAAAGACCACTGTTACATTTTACTGCCAGACGACGGCACCAGGCACAAGAAGGAGACCAAACGACCGAGCAAGGCACAGCTCGAGGAACGCATCCGCAAGATATGCCGACACGGTGGCTCTACACGGAAAGCAGACAAAGATTCCGACTCCGAGGACTCCTGGATGGCGACCTTGGCCCGGACACGGTCTTCGAGGAAGCGGAAGCAACCCGACACGCCGGACTCGTGGCTCGGCGACCTGGGGCCCACAGCGACTCCACGCACGACACGACGATCCACTCCTACCACGCCGCGCACTACGCGGAGCGCAGCAGCGACTACGCCCAAAGCTACTCCGACCCGACGCTCGACGCCGAAGGGGGCCGCGAGTGGCAGCAAGGCGACACCGAAGGCCCGGGCCAGCGGCAGCAACAGCACCACCAGACCACCACCTCCCAAGAAAGCAATCACATGCACCGACGCAGCTACACGCCTAACGTGGACGTGCGGTTTGTGTGGCGACACGATCACGGCACCTGTCAACACCGTGCCCCACGCCGTGGGATGGAGTTGGAAAGGCAAGGGAAAGAAACATATCAGGAAGACACGGAAAGTCCACCCGAACTACCACATCACACACGAGCGGGCGAAGCACCTACGGAAATGGCACCCTGGGGAAAACTGGCAGGACGCTGGTAACTACCGACCTTCAGCGGAAGTGCCGCTTCTGTCCCACGACGTGCCCGACGACAAGGTCGCATGGACGTGCCCAGTGTGCGACATCCGCCAGCCTTTCTCGAAAAACACAATTACCTACAAGAAGATCCGGCGGCAGCACCGGCTGAAGGAGCACCCCGAGTACGACGACCAACAATGGCGGTGCCTAATGCTAAGGGCTACTCTGCTGAAGAAGTCGCCCGACGGCATGCTGGATACACGAGGTCAGCGGGACAAGAGAGCCAAAAGCCAAGTAGTCCTGCCTCCACTGCCTGTCCACCAGGTCCGGCCCCGAGCAGAGCGGCTGCGCCGTAAGCGGGAGGCACGGGAGAGGAAGAAAGCAGCAGGGCGCTGCTGAGGCGGAGCCAACCGCCACGACGACCAATCCCACGTCCGTCCTCCCTCCCCCTCCCCCTCCTCCCTCCTTTCCCCTTTCTGCGGGATGTACCACGCCAGCCGGACTACAGAGGGCAGGCGCGACCAATACGCCAATAAAGATGGGAACGATCAATATCGCATCTTGGGCACAGCATGGCAAGGACCTTCTGGCTACCGCCGAGGAGCTGGAGCTGGAGTTGCTGGTACTGCAGGAGCATGGGTGCCGGCACGCAGACATACCCAGGGCAGGCAAGCTCGCTGCTGACCACGGGTACGTATGGACGACTGGAACCTCTTGTGACGACCATGTGGTGGGTACCGGGAGGAGTGGTAGAACAAGGGACGAATGTGGTGGCCTCAGTGTGCTGACGACGGGCCGTGTCCGGGTCACCCGGATCGCGTCTGAGCGCCGGACGGGCACTGGGGGGGCTGTCGCTGGGGGTGAGGGTGCCATCTTTCACCTCCACACAGCTCACCGTACAGCACTGCTGGCTGTGGTACACTTGCGGGCGGCCGACGACGACGACGCACGGAATGGTATGCTACAGCGGGTGGCAGAACAGCGCGCTACGTTAGGAGGGGGGATCCCACTGCTAATCGCAGGCGACTACAACACTACCCCGGAAAATCCCATCATTACCGAGACTGCACGGTTACTGGGGCTCCGGGTCCAGAGCCCAGGAGAGTCCACGAGGTGGGAATCGAGCTGGGAGGTCGACTTTTTCATGGTCACGAAAACTATGACAACTACCAGGGCTGTGGCGAATACGCATACACTATCTGACCATAAGTTGGTGACAGTGGATGTGCAGTTCGACGCACCACAACCTACTGCCGGATGCTCGTGGCGGCGTGCGGCACGGTACGGTACGCTGAAGACGACTCAAGACGCAGCACGAGCGGACGCACAAGGCACCGCAAACACGACCACGACGCAAAGCACGAGCAGACCAACAACTCAGCACGACCCACAACAACATCCAACACGCGATCATGGCGCAGATGCGGCACCACGCAGCACGCCCACGACGCAGCACGAGCAGACCCACAACGCAGCACCACCGACCCATGGGGACATCGTGGAGGGCCTGGTTGCCCAGTGGAGGGCTTTACCAGCTTACGACATCCATGACGGCACCGTGGACGAGTGGTGGACGGACTGGAGTGCACGAGCAGAGGCAGTACTACAATCCCAACCCGCGGTGGTCCTGACCAAGGGCGCTGCCCCTAAATCTGACTTCTCGTTTGCCCAGTGGGAGCGAAGGGAGAAAGGCGACGACGTCTGGACCCGGCACACGCAGCAACTGCGGCAACTCATCCAACGGCTCCGGTCCCCGCCGGCACGGCGAGGGCGGAAAGCAGCCGGGACGATACCACAGTGGGAACGGCAAAATCGGAAGTTGTGGCAACAGAATATGGGCGGCGCCAAGCCGGACGACGACCAAGAAGCCATCGAACAAACTACTAAAGCGCTCGGCAACGCCATGCAAAGGTGCAAGAATGAGCGTGTCAAATGCTGGCGGAAGAGGCTCCAGGCAGATGGTCTTGGGAAGACCACAGCAGCTTGGATCCGGAACGCAGTGAGCACCTACCACAACGTAGCGGTGCAGGACGACACCAAGAGCGACCATGACAGCGGGAACTTGCAACTACACGACGACTCCACGCCCACCAACTACTTTTCACAAGACGCGGTGGAAAGAATACGGGACCACTACGAGCAGCACTTCACGGAATGCGGCCGTGGCAACGATGTGGACGGGTATTTCTACCACTACGACGACTACATTGAGGAGGCACGCCAAGATGTTCAACGAGCACAGGAGCAACACGACCATAGAGCACGACACGCCATGGCAGCCCTTGGCTGCTGGGACCACTGGGCGCCACCGGCGGCAGCACAATTCCGCCACATGCTACACGGAGGCACAGCAGCAGGGCCAGACCAATGGGCGCCCTCGGAGCTCATGCTCCTCCCGGAGGAGGCACTGGAAGAGCTGGTTGACCTCTGCACATACTCTGAGTACCACGGATGGCCGTCGCAACTCCTGCAGTGGCGGCAGGTCCACCTACCAAAAGACCCAGACACAGCACTCCCGAGCCTGACCCGACTACGCCCTATCGCAATCGCGAGCGCCGTGGTCCGCGCCTGGCACAGATGGAGGGCAGACCAACTGGCCACCTACCTCAGCCCAGCTTTCCTGCCCACGCAAGGGGGCGGTCTCAAAGGGCGGACCCTCGAATCCCTCATCGAGCCATGCCTCTCGCTCATTGAGGAGACAATCGCGGCGAACAGGTACGACGACGAGGACGGCTCGCTGACCGAGGAGGAGCAGCGGCTGGTTCGGGAGCGACAAACGGAGCTGCACGTCAAGTCGTGGGATTATGCCTCCGCGTTCGACAGGGCTTCCCCCCAGGTCGTCTGCGAGGTTTGGTCGCGACTCGGAGTACCGTCCAGAATCACCAACAGTATCGAAGCGATCTGGACCAAGCAGGAGAAGTAGGTTGAGGTCGGCCCGCTCTTAACACCACGGACAATTCTGGTTGAAGACAGTCTGCCACAAAGGGATCCAGCAGCCATGCTCGGGATGGCCACCCTGCTCATGGGGCCACTACGACGGCAAGCTGCTCTGCACCCACGAGCAACCTTTTGCACCTTCGCGGACGACCGCACGGCGGCCACGACAGAGGCAGAAGAACTACGGAGCATCGAGGAGGAGTGGGAGCTGCTGGAGTCGGTCACCGCGCTGCGCACCAACGACAGCAAGACGCAGTCCATCACGATACTACCGCACCAGTGCGACAATTACCACCTGCAGAGCAAGAAGATGAAATGCCTCGGAATCGACTTCACGATGCAACGCGCGACGCTCACGACCAGAGAGCGAGGCAAGCTTGAAGAGGCACTTGCCCGCATGAAGCGGATTGCGTGCCTGCCCCTGAGCATGCGGCTGCGCACGACCGCGGTGAGCACCATCGCGCTTCCGGTGTCGAGCTGGGCACTAGTGGTGACGCCACCGACAAAAGGAGCTATCCAGGACCATCTACGACAAGCACGAAAGGCTGTGACCCTGCGGAAATGGCCCCGGGCAGCTCCCGAACTACTTCGTCTGGTAGTAATGGGGCATAGCACCGACCTACGGTACCACCTGTGCCGGCGAGCACTACAACTTCTGAGCAGCAGACTACGTCGACAGGGGCCTGGAGCACTTGCGCTTTGGGACAAGATCACGATCAAGACCGACACGCGGGGGCCACTCCACGCCTACCGAGCACACTTGGCATCGCTTGGAGCAGAGCGCAGCGACGACGGCTTCTGGAGAGGCCCGGCGGGAGAACTCCGACTTACCGACAGAACAGACAGACAGCTCCACGAACTACGACTCATACTCCAATCCCACGAATGGGCAATCCTACAGGGCCGGAGCCGGCGGGAGAGCCCCATGGCGGCCGGAGTGCCCTTCCCAGCTGCTGCCGTGCGCGCGGCACAGGAAGCACGGAAAGCTAACCCAATCCTCGCCTCACACATCGCCGCCGTCCTCTGCGGCTGCGTGGTCTCGGACGCCCTGCTGCAGTCCAACCAAGGCGAGGAGGTCTCGACCACCTGCGACCACTGTGGTGAGCAGCGCGTCCCGACGCTCGACCACATGTACTGGGTGTGCACAGCCAACGCCGACCTCCGGCAAGGTATCGCGGTACCAACGGCTGACCTCACCCGCCGGTTGGGCTGGCCGACAGAGGACCTCACCAGGAGGACCACGACTACTTGGACAAAAATGGTGTTGGCTATGGCAAGCATGAGGCAGCGTGCGCTGGACCACCGACACAAGAAACCACAGGCACCCACTTCCTCCGACAATAGTTTATGACCGTATTCAATGGTTATTATTTGGATCGCATGTGTCAACAATTGGATTATGTTGTACTTCAGTTCTTCTTTGGGCTGGTGTCTTCTATTCTCCAGGTACACAGTCTACATACATGTGGGATTACATTACATATTTACGTAATTGCCTGTGTTGCGTACCATAAGTGGGGACCGCCACACGACGGTCGCCGCAGCTCTGCGAGCTGCGTGGTGTCCTCATACGCCTACGGATTGGGGACACGGATTGGTTATTCCCCCGCCACCGATTTATAGCAGCCCCTGCCCGTTCCACTGCGATCTCACCCCCTCACGTCCGACTGCACGGTTTCCCCCGGGGCCGTAGGCGACCCGAGGAGGGGGAGGAGGAGGAGGAGGAGGAGGAGGAGGAGGAGGAGGAGGAGGAGGAGGTGGAGGAGGGAGGGGGAGGAGGAGGGGAGGAGGAGGAGGAGAGGAGAGGAGGAGGAGAGGGGAGGAGGAAGATGAGGAGGAGGACGAGGACGACGATTTTCGCAGCCACCGATTTAGCAGCCCCTGCCCATTCCACTGCGATCTCACCCCCTCACCTCCGACTGCACAGTTTCCCCCGGGGCCGTAGGCGACCCGAGGAGGAGGAGGAGGAGGAGGAGGAGGAGGAGGAGAAGGAGGAGGAGGAGGAGAGGGAGGGCGAGGAGGAGGAGGAGGAGGAGGAGGAGAGGGAGGGCGAGGAGGAGGAGGAGGAAGGAGGAGGACGGGTCGCCTAAGCCCTTCGGAGAAACCCTCCACCTCCGACTCGGCACTCGCCATCTCGAGGGGGCCCGCGCGAGCGGGCGGCGCGTCGCCTCCGCCCGGGTTCCCGGCGCGCTTCGCTCGGAGGCGTGCCCGCACGGGCGCTGCGCGCTGCTCGTTCGCCGCCTCGCGTGGTGTCGCTACCGCCAATGGGGGGGAGGAGGAGAAGGAGAAGGAGGAGGAGGAGGAGGAGGAGGAGAAGGAGGAGGAGGAGGAGGAGGAGGAGGAGGAGGAGGGGCCCTCGGCGGTTGGAAAGGATCACCGTGGGGGGTGAACAGAAACCTCCTCTGCCGGAGGCGCCCCCGCATCTTTTTCGGTGGTCCTCATTGTGCCCTTCGCGGCTCGCGTGCCTCTGTCGCCAACTCGTCGGAAGCAGGACCTTGCCCGAGCGCCTTCGGTTCGCTAGGTGATGCGCTCGGATACCGATGTGGCGTTGTGCCAAAGCCGATCCTCATGGCATGGGAAGGAGGGTGGGCATGGGCGGCGCTCTCTAACTCGCTCGACATGGCTACCTTGAATCCTACGCCTACTGCCGCTGCACGGGAGCAGCTGTTGTAGACGTCGTCGTCGTCGTCTTCCAGCTGTTTGTAGATTTCGCCTGGACGCCAGAGCACCCTCGCACGCAACGTCGACCAGAACACGGCCCACGATGGCCGCGCCACCTCTGCGCCGATGGGGCAGCGCACCGCAGTCGCGGTTGGCGACGGGGGCGAGCTGCGGCTCTAAACTCCGGCACGATGCGCGTGTGATGCCGGCAGCGCGCGAGGCCCGAGGCCGCTGAGAGACTCTCAGAGTAACAGAGTAACACTGCACAGCCTCTGCACCCCCGCGGGCCTCCGCATCGCCCGCGCTAGATAGAGATACTGTTGTATATGTTCAAAACTATATATATATATATATATATATATATATATATATACATATACATATATATATATATAGATATCCATATATGTGTATGCATGTGTGTGTCTATCTCTATATATATATATGTGAATATATATATATATATATATATATACATATATACACACACATATATATATATATATCCATCTATATATCTATCTATCTATCTATCTATCTATCTATCTATCTATCTGTCGATCTCTCTCTCTCTATATATATATATAGATTGGCGAGGAGGCCAGGCCGCCGCCAGACTTTGGAGGCCATGTCGGCCGCGTGGCTACCCTGTGCTGGGCGAGCGGCAGGCCTTCCACGGCAGCGGCGAGAGGGGCGACCCGCGCCGTGCCCCCGCGGCCGCTCACCGCCGCGCACCGCCTTCCCCTGGCGCAGGGGCCGTGGCCAAATGCGACGCCGGCGACGGCGGCGGCGGCGACGGCGACGACGACGACGGCAACGACGGCGACGGCGACCGCGACGGCGACGGCGACGGCGGCGGCGACGGCGGCGGCGACGGCGACGGCGACGGCGGCGGCCACGGCGACGGCGACGGCGGCGGCCACGGCGACGGCGGCGGCGACGGCGACGGCGACGGCGACGGCCACGGCGACGGCGGCGTCAAGGATCCACTCCTCGCGGGCCGAGGCCCCCGCGCGAACCAGCATGTCCGCGCACGCGGTGGCCACGTCGCCGTCAGGCAGCGGGGCCGCCTGCGGCCGGCCGCTGAGGCGAAGGCAACTTTGAGGCATCGTTTTCGTTGTCGTCGTTTTCGTGTTTTTGCCTGTCTGCCTGCCTGCCTGCCTCCCTCCCTCCTTCCTCCTCCTCCTCCTCCTCCTCCTCGTCCTCCTCCTCCTCCTCCTCCCCCTCCTCCTCGTCCTCGTCCTCCTCCTCCTCCTCCCCCTCCTCCTCCTCCTTTTCCTCCCTCCCTCCCTCCCTCCCCCCTCCTTCCTTCCTCCTCCTCCTGCGGTTCTGGAGGTTTTCGTTGTCGTCGTCGTCGTCCCCCCTTCATGGTCGGGAAAAAACACGCACCAAACACACAGTGTGTGTTTTTGTGTGTTTTTGTGTGTGTGCTTTTCCCACAGTGTGTTTTTGTTCCTACAATGTGTGCGTTTTTCCCAGAGTGGGTTTTTCCCTACAGTGTGTTTTTTCCCACAGAGGCTTGCGTTGTCGTCGTCGTCGTCCCCCCTCAGGGTCGGCGGCACCAGCAGGAAGGCCTTCACAGTCGGAGGTCTCTGAGATCTGGCGGTTCTGGAGGTTTGCGTTGTCGCCGTCGTCGTCCCCCTTCAGGGTCGGCGGCACCAGCAGGAAGGCCTTCCCAGTCGGAGGTCTCCGAGACCTGGCGGTTCTGGAGGGCGTCCCAGGCGCCGCGGCCATTCCAGCGCGCTCCGCAGCGCTCGAAGAGCGCTCTGGAACGCTCTAAGAACGATGCATCCCAGTCCTAGCCCCGCCCAACGCTCCGAGAGCGTTCTGGAACGCTCTAGAACAAAATGCATCCTGGTCCCAGCCCCGCCCAACGCTCTGAGAGCGTTCTGGAACGCTCTGGAAAAATGCATCCTGGTCCTAGCTCCGCCCGACGCTCTGGGAGCCTTCTGGAACGCTCGAGCACGCTGCATCCGGGTCCCAGCCCTGCCCGAAGGAGGTCTTGAACTGGACGTCGTCATCGCCGCCAGAAATCGTCGTCGCTGGAGGAGGAGGAGGACGACGAGGATGAGGAGGACCTTTTTTTTGACCTTGCCAAGCTGTGCGCTCTCCGATAGACGGAGACCCACATCCCTCAGGCAGTGCCCAGGCGGGAACTTCACTCCACCTTTAGGAGTGAGGCCTCGCCCCAATCGAGACAGCACCTCACGGCCCGCCTTGGTGGGGCGCTCAGGTGGACACCGCTCGGCCAGCGCTTGAACCTTGTCAACGCAATACCGACCGCACACCCTGCAAAACAGCACACCACGAAAGCAGTCCAACTGATGGCTGCTGTGCACTCGAGGCCAGCACATATGGGCCATGACCACATCTGGGCCATCGCGCAGCGCAGGGGGGGCCGTACAGCGCCCAGGCCGAAAGTCGGCGAGGCGGCCTACACAGGCCTTAAACTTTCGTCCACACACCTGGCACCGCAACAGGCCTTTCTTAGCAGGCTCAATCGAATGGCCAGCGTCCTGCAGACGCCGCCGACGAATCACATCGGTGGGCAACGACCTCGGACGAGGTGGCGGCCTACCAACGCGATCAGCCTTATTGCGGTGGCAAGTGAGGCTAACCTCCCGATTGACATCAAGCAATCGGCGCAACACCTGGGAGGTAAGCAAATCGACATCATTAATTAAATTGACATATTCAGGGTCTACTTCCCCTTTAGCAGCGGCCACCGCAGCAAAATGAGCAGCACAGGCATTTAAAACATACTCGGCCTCACTGAGGCCCAAGGCCTCACGCAGCGAAGTCGTAGCATGTGATTTCGTCCACAACAATTCCACAGTCCCAGACCGAGGATCCATCGCCTCCCAAATCTTGACCCACAAATCCATCATAGGAGACGTCCTGGACATCAGCTCACCAGGCCTACGGAGGGCCCTCACCAAGGGAAGGTAGCCCGAGTACGCCACGACATCGCCCGTGGTCACGAGCAACAGCTGGAGGAAGGCAAACAATTCAGCCCTAGGACTGGACTGCTCACGGGTAGGCAGAGTCCCACAAAAGGACTCCATCAAATCTGAAGTCACCAGGAACCGAGGTGTCATCCATACGTACCATGGCCCAACCACACCTCCGAAGTCTCCCATCTTTCGCGCGTTTGCCCCCAGAGCCATCAAGGCCCCATTTGCCTCCAGACACCGGTTGTCCAGCAGATAGAACACCCCATCCGAAGACCAAGGACGCTGGCGGCGGAACACGATTGACGGCGGCAGCCAACGTAGGGAGCCCACGATTCCAGAAATCACTTTCAGGACACGTACGCGCGGCATCTTGTGCATCAGGAACCAACTGTGCAGACTGACTCATGCCACTGGATTCAATCATATCATTGCACCTGCAGAACCAGACCCGATGCATCATTGTTTCCTGACCAGCGCCGCATCGAGGACACACTCCGTCAGAAAGACAGCCAGCCTGTCGAAGCCGTGCTTCTGGCCAACATCCACAACATACAATGCAAGCCAATAGCGCCGCATCTTGATGGGGGCCGTCGGACGCCAGCTTCCCGCACATGCGCCTGAACACCGTAAAATCGACACCGTCTTCAACACCGACCCCACAATAGTGCCTGCTTGCACCCGTCCAGTTCTTCAAGGAAACCGCTCGCTTCACACGCAGATCCAGGGAATACGGGAAACCAGAGCTCTCAGCATCAAGCACCATCGGGGGCTTCTCCACCTGGTCGGGGAAAGGGGCTCCGAGCCTAGATCCAAAGGAGTAGCCGCCACCGCAGCAATAGGGCCCTTCACCGTCGCCCAGCGACGGCGGGGTGCCAGAGAGAGCAGCCTAACCCCCGCACAGAGGTCCAAGTCCGAGTCACACCATTCCGCAGGCCCAGGGACAAAGACTTCCACGTGCTAGCCAGGGCCCCAAGCTGCTCTCCTCGAAGTCTGCACGAGGGGTCGTCGGCATAATGATGGCGAATAGCCAAGACAGCCGAGGACCGCATCCCGGGAGACCAGAAGCCTGAACACTTAGCCGCAGAAGCACGGAAGGACTGGACCTCTGAGACAGGCAATCCCAAGACACTGTGGCCCCAAGTGCCGACGCTCAACACGCCAGGTTTGAACAGCTTCCGAGACCTGCCACACAATTTAGCCAGATACTGCAATTTCCTAGCTCTCCTGAAAGCAGTCCCCCTCCTCGATCGAACTTTCCAGGCGCACCTTCTCCTCCCAGCCGTAGGACATCACCCCAAGATCTTTCACCGCCTCTGAAGCACGAACAGGGATCCCCATCCGCTTGAACTCATCAACTACAGCACGCTGCAAGGACGCACAGGAAGCCACTACACCACTCTTCGTGGAAACCTTGCACCCACATGCGGTAACATCCCGAAAGAGCTGGAGCACCGCAGACGGAACCACACTCATGATATACTTGCTCGTGCCTAGCGCAAACTGCGTGATGTCATCCACATACGACTGCACAGGAACATGCGGAAGGCGATGGTCCGCACGGTGCAACACCAACACATCATACAACAGGGCCTTCACCCACGGCACTGATTGCGTACAACCAGCAAGGATGGAATTACCTGCGGGGATAACCTTGGACAACATACCTTCAACTTCCAATACACGTGGAGAGGAATGCACAAGGATCCCCAGGCACAAAAACATCGGAGGATATTCTAGCTTCAAGGCCAGTTGCACAAGCAGTGAGACAACCACGCTGTCGAAAAAATCTGCCATGTCCCAGTGGACGGCCAGCGATTCAAAGGACTGATTGCTAGCCACCTGGAGGCACAGGGCGCGTAACAGGGCACTCTGAAGCGCCAACGAGCCTCGGACCGCACAGTCCCAAAAATCAACGTGCTGACAATTCCAATCATCAATCATGCCACCACGCATTCGAACACACACCCTGTAGCATGTAGAACACTTGGACACCGCACGCTCATCACACTCACTTTTAGGCAACATCACCATAATATTCAATAGGCATTGTGATGGAAACGTCAGCTCCTGCTCAACACGTTGGAAGACCTGGAGGACCCCATCCAGCGCATGCGGAGGCAAAGACAGCCAAGCGCGAGGAGACCATTGATCGACTCCAAGTGCCGTCGTAGCCGAGAATCAATGGCAAGCTTGCACGAGATCTCGCACCTCAAGGTCAGGGGCCTCCATGGCTGCAAGTTGTGCAGAAGCCCGCAACTCGCCAAGAGACTCCTCCAGCAACCGGCCTCGTCCACTATCAGGGGTCCACCAATCTCCCCAAAAGTGATCATGGTGTTCCATCATGTCTTTAGGAGTCTGCACAACACTTTTAAAACACTTGAAGAACTGGACCGTGACCCGATCATTGGCCTTCAACCACCGATGCAATTTAGGAGCGCCACCAGGGAGAGAAGCACGAAGCCATTCGCGAATACCAGCTTCGGTACCAGAACGAGCCTTAGCCCAAGCCTTACTACAAATCTGCGTGGCCTTATCAACCATGTTTTGAACGATATCAAGGACACTCAACTCACCAGCTAAGGCCACAGACCACCACGTAGCATCTCCAGGCTCCAAGAAATGTGTAGATATCATTAGACAAACGATTCAGTAGACTCTTCAGTTCCCAAGCGTGCTTACTCCCAGGGGCCCGACGGAGGCACTTCAGGTACCCATACAGCCGCGAATGCACCAAGGACCAGAAGCACAGCTGCCCACACGAGAAACATTGCTGCCCAGCACCGCGCCGCCCCGGAGACCCCGAGGAGGCAGCCCGCCCCAGGCCTCTCCCAGGAAGTCTCTCCGGGGATCCACGCGACAGCACAGGCCCTGGAGGTGAACACGTACTCCGCAGACCTGGACCACAAAGCATAAGCCCCAGAGAGCTCAGGAGAAAGGACTTCCGAGGCATGACTGAGAAACGCACCACATCACCAGGAATCAGAACCTGAGGGTCATCCTGAAGCGCCATGTTACAATAGTACAGCCACACATGAGCAGGGCCAAAAGCAACAGGAAGCTCAGGACACTTCACACGCCTGGTGACCTCCATGCTAAGGACATCGGCGTCGATCTCAGCCAGCAGGCATGCGTGAGTCTTAAAGGGAGCCGTCAAGACCGCCTTCAAATCGAGGGCACGATACACATCTCTGGAACAGACCAGGAAATCAATCATCGTCTCACCCACGTCACAGGTGAACTCCACGTTTTCCGGAACCAAGGGACAGGATCGAGTCAACTCAAACCACCCAGAATCAGCCAACACCTCTGGAGCATTATTGAAATCACCCAGGAGGATCCAAGGGACCACCAGGGTCCTGACGAACTGACATATATCGCGCATACGATTCAGATTCTCCCCAGCCATGCCGATGGAAGCCACCAAACAGCATACACCTGTCGCAATAGAGTACCCGTCTAACTTCAGCTCCAGGAAAAGCCAGCAGGCCCCACAGCCAACCTGAATGATCCCAGAACGCTGAGTCAGGAACTTCTGAAACGCCAGACCTTTCTGCGCCAGGGAAGCCACCCCACCATGCGTACCTCCCCCAGGAGAGTCCAGAGCAGCTTGAAAATGTGGGGCCCACCCCATAGCACGCGCATCCTTCTTAGCATTACCCAGAGCTGAAGCCCGAACATGGTGCTCAGCGAGAAGGAAGGCATCAACATTGGACACAGACTGCGACACGTAGGACTTCGTGAGAGCAGACCAGGAGGTGACATTCGCAAAGCACACCTTGATCTTATCACGCTTCTTCCTGGCTCGCCGCCTCTCGGCGGGCACGCACTGGTTAAAGATGCGCTGCATGCCCCGCTGTGCCTCCAGCGCTCGGAGGAGGAGGAGGGAGGAGGAGGAGGAGGAGGAGGAGGAGGAGGAAGAGGAGGAGGAGGAGAAGGAGGAGGAGGGAGGAGGAGGAGGAGGAGGACGAGGAGGCGGAGGAGGAGGCGGAGCAGGAGGAGGAGGAGGACGAGGATGAGGAGGCGGCGCCCCAGAACTGCAACCCGCCACCCCGCGTCGTGGACAGGTCACGACGGGCAGCTTTCGCCTGGGTTGCGGCTTCGGGGGCCCCGGCCATGGGCTGGGGGCCCCTCGGGTTCCTTCCCCCTGGGAGACGAGGGGTAATTACGACGACGACGATGACGACGATGACGGCGACGACGACGACGACGACGACGACGACGACGACGACGACGGCGGCGACGACGACGGCGACGACAAAGTCGACGACGACGACGACGACGACGACGACGACGACGATGCCAAAGACGACAAAGACGACGACGAAGACAAAGACGACAAAACGACGACGGCGACGACGACGACGACGACAAAGACAAAGGCAAAGACAACGACGACGACAAAAACGACGACAAAGACGACGGCGACGACTGTGGGTGCCACCACATTCTGTTCTGCTCAGATGATGCGGAGGCCCCATCCCGGGGATCAAAACTGAGAATCACATGACTCTCTCTGAGTCTCGATAGGCACGCCCGGCGATTCGCCAGCGTAGCAGCCATAGCCGCGAAGCTCGTATTCAGACCGGCAGGCCGACAAAAAAAACGGGCAATGCAAAAAAACGGAACAGCGGGAGAGAGAGAGAGAGGAGACGAGGAGCAGGGGAGAGGAGGGGAGAAAGGAGGAGAACGACAGGGCCGACAGTCGGGGCATGGGGAGAGTAAAACAAGCAGGGAGAGAGAGAGAGAGAGAGAGAGAGAGAAAAAAAAAAAGAAAGAGAGAGAGAGAGAGAGGAAAGGAGAGCGAGAGAGAGAGAGAGGGAGAATGCGCACCGCACATGGCAAGGAAACCCACGGGCAAGGAGGAGGACTCGAGAGGGGAACGAGGGGAGAAGCCGAGAGCTGGAGCCACAGCAAGAAACGGGGCAGGCAGCAAGCTGGGGGCAGCCCCACTCTCCAGCATCTCCACTCCCAGGACCTCCTCCCTCTTACACTTAAATAGGGCGTGTCCCCCTACAGGGGATATTCGAAAAATGCTATAAAAAAATAGTCCCCTGACTATTCTTTTACTATATTCGAAAATTCCTCCTGTAGACTGACGGGCCCGACTTAAACCTACACCACTCCCAATCCGCCCCGTCGCCATCCCGTCCACTCCCCAACCACTCCTGCCCCTCCTTCTCCTCCCTTCCTCATCAACTCCCCTTCTCGTTCCGTGCCCTGCGCACCCTCCATCCCAAGTCCCGTGCCCATCCGCTCTCGCCTCATCCACATCCCTCCATCGCCCCTCCTCTCGACGGCGAACGGCGAACGACGTCGGCGACAGCGAACGGCGAACAGCGAACGACGACGGCCAACGGTGAGCGCCATACGGCGCAGGACGATCGACGAACGACGACGGCGAACGACGCCACCGACGGCGACAACAAAACGACGACGACGATGACGAACTTTTTTTTCGAAGTACGCTCATTGCAGCCCATGGTCTTTCACAGCCGAGCGCAAGCGAAAACTGCCTTGTGGCTTAAAGTGAGGCACTGGAGCGCCGAAGCGACGACGACGACGACGGCAGACGACGACGAAGACGGATGACGGCGAGAGAAGACACAGAACGAGGCACGACGACGAGCGACGACGAACAACAAAGACCGACGACGGCGAACGCCTCCGAAGAGCGGCGGCGAAGGACGACGCCGACGACCAGCGTTGGCCGCGCGCAGAAGGGGGATAGGGGGAGGGGGGAAGGCTTCTTAGAGGGAGCCTGCTTCTTAGAAGGCGCTGGCCTCACAGCCACAAAGAAGGCCCGCGCCTTCTGCGAAGCAGGGGTGCTTCTCAGAAGCCTTCCCCCTCCTCCTCCTCCTCCTCCTCCACCTCCTCCTCCTCCTCCTCCACCCCTCCTTCCTCCTCCTCCTCTCCTCATCCTCCCCTCCTCCACCTCCTCTCCTCCTCCTCCTCCTCCTCCTCTTCCCCTCTCCCCCCTCCTCCTACTCCTCCATCCACTCCTCGCCACCTCCTCCTCCTCCTCCTCCTCCTCCTCCTCCTCCTCCTCCTCCTCCTCTCACACCCTTGCGCGGCAGGCCCAACGCGGCCCCTGGGCGACAGCTCGGCTCCCTGGCGGCCACTCGGGGCGATCCTGGCACCCCCAGCACGCCCTCGACGAGGCGCAGCCCATGGCGCTCCCGAAAAAACGCCCGGGGAACTCGAAAACCCTATCGCCGGAGGAGGAGGAGGAGGAGGAGGAGGAGGAGGAGGAGGAGGGAGGAGGAGGAGGAGGAGGAGGGAGGAGGGAGGAGGGAGGAGGAGGAGGAGGAGGAGGAGGAGAAGGAGGAGGACGACTCGAAAAAAGGCCCGTAAGAACACTCACCGAAAACTTCCGCAAACCCTCCGACGACGAGCGGCGGCGGCGGCGGCGGCGACGACTCCCGGCGACGGGCGACGGCGCCCAGCGCCGGGCGACGGCACCTGGAGAGGCCGGCGCGCGGCTTGCCCGCCGGCGCCGGGGCGGGCCGCCTGCCAGACGGTGCCGGCGTGGATCACGGACTGCCTGGGGGGCGCGGCGCGCGGGAGGGGAACGAAGTGAACCCCGCCTCCCCTCGACGAGGAGTAATCGTCGGGGGGCCAGAAATCCTCCTCCTCCTCCTCCTCCTCCTCCTCCTCGCCTTCCTCCTCCTCCTCCTCCTCCTCCTCCTCCTCCACCTCCACCTCCTCCTCCTCCTCGTCGTGGGGGGTAAGACCCTGATTACCCCACCACCCGACGATTTCTGGTGAACCCTGACCCCCACCTCCTCGTCGAGGGGCGCGGCGCGCAGAAATCGAGGGGTGGTGGGGTAATCAGGGTCTTACCAGCCTGGAACATATCCCTATCCCTATGCTGGGCATCTCCTCATCACGATGCCAATCTTAGGGATTCCCTTATTTTTCGAGGGCGCATCCCTAAGAGTGTCATCGTTTTTTGGCGTGTCAATCTTAGGGATAGGGATAAGTTCGAGGCTGGTAAGGGTTCGCATGCGGCCACCGATGCGGGGATGGCTCTTTTGTTGCGAGGAGGGCTGCCCTCCAAACAGGCGGGGGCGGTTTTTGCGAGGGGGGCGGCTGTTTGGCGAGGAAGGTGGCCTCGTAAAAATCGGCGGCGAGCCCTGGAGGAAGCCTTACCAGGCTCGGGTTCCGCGGTTTCCGGTTCTTTTCGTAGGCTCTTAACGTTTTTCCATCCTCGGGATGCTTTCCAGCGGCTGCGCCTCGCCGAGAGCGTTTAAAGGGTGCCCGGATCGTTTCGAACGGCCGCGGGAGAGCCGAGTTACAGCAAAAACCACCAGGCGTCCGAGCAAGGGTGGGCCTTCTCAGAAGGCTCGGAACTCCCGCGGCCTTCTGAACAATTGTTTGGCCTCCCCGGATAACCCGCAAAGGCTCTCAGAAGGCGCGAGGGCTTCTGAGAAGTCCCGCCGCCTTCTGAGAAGACCTTCTCCTTTTCACTTGCCCCCCTCGCTCGCCGCCGAAGAAAGGCGGAGATTCTTGCGAGGGGGGCGGCATTTGCAAGGGTGGCGCGTACAAAGTTCCGATTGACGCTTGCGGACCACAGGGTCTGCGAAAACTGTGGGTGGTTTTCGCGGCGATCAGGCCACAGCGACCCGTGCGCACGGAATCAAGGCGGAGGAGGAGGAGGCGGAGGAGGCGGAGGAGGAGGAG
>CAUYUJ010009290.1:0-7500 GCA_963575745.1 Prorocentrum cordatum
GAGGAGAAGGACGAGAAGGTCGGGGAGGCTGAGGAGGAGGAGGAGGAGGAGGAGGAGGAGGAAGAGAAGGAGGAGGAGGAGCCGCGCCCACTTGCGCGGCGGGCCGTCTGTCTCGGCGCGCCGCCCGAGCGCCCGAGCGGCGCGGCGACCCCCGCCTCGCCGCCGCGGGCGCGGCACGCCCTCGCGGCACGGCGCCGACCGCCGCCGCCGCGCGGGCGGGCACGGGCCTACGGCCTCAGCCGCCAGCCCTCCGCAGCGCATGCGCGGCACGGCGCAGGCCGCCGCCGCGCTGCGCCTGTGGCCTCGCGCCGCCCAGCGCCCTCCCGCCGCCGCCCAGCTGGCCAAGCGGCCGCAGCAGTGCCCAGGCTGGGCGGCGCGCCGCCCTCGATCCTCATGCCGACGTCGGCACCTCCTCCGCTGGGGCCTCCTCGATGCGCGCCTCCAGCGGGACGGGCTCGCCGATGAGGTGGCCCTTGATCGGGTGCTTCCCCGCCTTCATCCTGTTCAGCCGCGCGCCAGCCGCGGCGCTGGCGACCTTGCCCAGGCACTTCGCCGCCAGCAGGACGGCCGCTCCACCACTTGCCCTTACACCGCAGGCGCTGCAGAACACCACGTCGCCCATGGTCATCAGGCGGTGCGTCGCGTCGGCCGCCAGCACGGCTGCGGGCGTCCCGCGGCACAGCCCCGCCTCCAGCTGGGCGCGGTCCCTGCAGCGTACTCCGCAGCGGTCACATGCGAAGGGCAGCGCGCTGGCGCCGCCGACCCACTGCGCGCGGTGCCGCAGCGGCAGGCCCACCACGCTGCCCATGTCGTCAGGCATGAAGAGCTGCGGCCCGCGCTCGCGCTGGAGCCGTGCCGCCACGCGGCGGCCGATGCCGTCCAGGCTGGCAGTCCTGCCATCCGCCTGGCTGCTGCTCGTCTCCAGCGCTGCCTGCCGTGCCTCGGCCTCGCGAGGCCGCTTGTCGCCGCCTCGAGCCAGCGCGCCCTTCGCCGTGAAGAGCTGCCGTCTGCGGGGGGGCGCCTGCTTCCTGCGCGGCTGCACCAGCGGCGCGTCGTCGCTGTCCTCGCCACCGTGGATGGCCTGGCTGCTGCTGCCCTGGCCGCTCAGCGGGCCGTCTAGCGCTGCCCAGCCGCCCACTGGTGTCGGCGACCTGCCACCGTCCTCCAGGCCTTCGGGGTCGCCGCCGCTAGCCTGGCTCGCTGTCAGCTGCTGGCCCCAGCGGGGCGGGGCAGGGTCTGCCTCGTCCCTGCTGCCAGCGCCACCACGCTGGGCCAGGTCCTCGCCGTCGGTCTCGTCGCCGGAGCCTCCCGCCAGGCCTGCACGCCAGGCTGCCGCCGCGAGCGCCGCCGCCGTCAGCACCGTAGGCTCGCGCTGTGGCGACTTGCCTCCGCTGCTGTCGCCGTCCTGGTCGTCGTGCGCCATGCTCAGGCTCGCGCCGACTCCTCTGTCGGGCTCGGGCCTGGGCTGCCCGCGTGGCTGGGTGCGGCGGCGCTTAGCACGCACCATGCCGTGCTGCTCCTCGTGCCGCGGGGCCCTCGTCAGCAGCTGCTTGCCCGTGGTGTCCCTCTGGCCGCCGTTGGCTACCGCACACACCTGGGCCACCCAGCCCGCCATGCGTCCCACCGCCCCTTGCTGGGAGGCGAAGCGCTCCTCCTCAACCTGAGAACTGCATGGGTGGCAGGCCGCTCCCATCTTGGCCTCGGTGTCGGCGGCTTTGTTGCCAAGCGCGAGCCGCCGCTCCACTGAGCCGTAGGCGAGCTGGGTGGTGACCTGGTGGGCCTTGACCTTGCGGAACTGAAGCTGGTCCTGCCCGATGTCCAGGATGAGTCGCCAGATCCTCCTCCACTGCTCGGCGTAGGCCTTGCCAGGCGCGCAGCACACAGTAGGCCCTGCGGCGATGCCGTCGAGCAGGTCCTGGTAGTCGCTGTAAATGGTGAACGGGGGAACGGCGTGCTGCAGCATGACCTCAACCGCGAAGAGCTCGCCCTCTCCCACCTCCTGCAGCCAGCCAGGAGATGGCCCGTGGCAGGCTCCCGTGACCCGCCCGAGGTGGTCCACTGAAGCGCAGCCGAAGCCAACCCGCATGCCGTCGGGGCCTGCGAGGCTACGCCCCGATCCGTCCACGAAGCCGTCGTCCATGAAGAAGCCTCCTGGAACCTCTATGCTCCATACCATGTGCCACGCTCTCGACGGCCTCGGCCCTGCGTTCCAGCTGGGCAGCAGGCACCTGCCCCAGAACGCCTCCTGCAGCGCGGTGAGCGCGCCCTCGGGGAAGTGGACCTGGCCGATCTCGCTCTCCCTGCGCTCGCGCGCCCACGCCACGCAAGCACCGTGGCGGTGGGGGAGCGTGCCAGGGGCCTCTCCGCAGCGCTGGCACAGTGGGGAGTCAGCGAGGCCCGCGTCATGCAGCTGCTGCTGGGGCCACTGCGCTCCGATGACGGTGGAGCGCAGGCCGCGCGCCTCCTGCTTCAGCCCGTGCTTCTCGAGGTTGCGGATGACCCTGCGCACTGGCTCCAGGTGGATGCCGTCCTTGAGGTGCTCCAGCCCTTCATGCATACTTATTTGAGTGTATTGCCACCTCTCGATGGCACGGTCTAGCAATCCTTTGATCGCTCGTGGCCCCACGCCTTCGCTCAGCTCCAGCTCCTCGCCGTCGTGGGAGATCCACCTGCTGGCGGAGACAACTTGCCAGCCTATCCTCCTGGCCGTGGCAAGCATCGCACCCGCTGGCCCGACCACGGCGGCCCATGGGTGCAGCTTATTCCTCTGAGTCGCCTCTGCTCGGTCCAGGGCTCCCTGAAGAATGTGGGTGGGGGTGCGCTTAGTCCAGACCGCCTTTGCCCACTCAACCAGCGGCGCCGCGTTGACGGCGTAGGCTGGGTCCTGCTTGCCCCCCTCCAACATGAAGGCCAGCGTGAGCGAGCGCCTAGCCGTGTCGGTGAACATCGCTGCGCCGACCGCCGCCCTGATCCTGTTCAGCTGCGAGTCACTTCGGCCGAGCACGCTGGCGCCGTACGTCATGGCGGGCTGCATGCCCATCCTGCCCACCTTGCCCGACTCCGCGCCCTGGCGTTTGAGGCACGTGACCCGTCCAAGGCGGCGCCTCTGCTTGTCGAAGTTCGCGTCCATGACCTTGGTGCGCCGCTTCGCTCCTACCATCGAGTCCACGCCCAGGTTGCGATGGTGCTGCCTGACCTGGAGCCGCTGCGCCGTGTGTGTGTGCACCCTGTCTGCGATCCACTTGCCAGCGTATGCCGTGGAGATCACAATGGTGGACTTCGAGCCGTTGATCTCAAAGCCCAGCTTGCGGAGGAGCTCGATAAGGCACTGCAAGCCGTCCGCTGCTACCTTGAGCAGGAAGCGCTGTGATCCGATGCAGAGGATGGTGATGTCGTCGACGAAGGCGAAAAGCTGGATGCACTGGTACCTGTCGCCGAAGAGCCGCAGGCTGCGGAACATGAGGACCTTCAGCCATGATGTCGCAAAGCCGCAGCCCGCCAATATGCTACAGCCCAGCTCGACCACGCACGAGATCGCGTCGTCGACCTTGCACCGCCGTGGGCCTGCATAAATGCCGATGCTAGTGCGCAGTAACACCAGGTTGGCGCCGCTGGCGCAGCCCTCATCCCAGAGCGTCTGGTGGCCCACCCTCTCGTAGGCCTTGGTCATGTCGAGCTGGTTCGAGGCCGCGACCATGCCGACCTTGAGGGCCCACTCCTGGTAGACGGCCTGGTCCCAGACGGCCCGCTCGGACGTCCTACCGCTTGCGTTGTGGAAGCACGGCAGGTCATGCTCGTCCTCCCACTGCTGCATTTGCGCCCGCCGTACCTTTTTGTCCATATTCGAAGAAATCCGCCTAGCAGGGCGATGGGCCTCACCCCGCCCCCCTTCTTGGCGAGGAAGACGATGATGGTGGTCAGCTGCTTCGGCTGGTTGCCGACCCTCTCCATGCATACCAGGAGCTGGCCTAAGAACTCCAGCGCCTCGTCGGACAGCATCGCGAACCACCGTGGGTGGAACGCGTCGGAGCCCAAGGCCGTCCGATGCTTGAACCTCCTGCTCGCGGTCCTGATGGCTCCAACCGAGGGCGCGTCCAGCACGTGGTGCTTGATCTCGTCCCAGCTGGTGACCTTCATGGGCTCGTGGACGTTCCAGACCTGCTGGAGCCAGTCGGCGCAGAACTTGTCGGCGGCGTCCTGCACGTCCGCTGCCACGCCGTTGGCCAGCAGCCCTGGCCCCGCTCCCGTGGGCCCACGTGTCCACTTGCGGGCGAGGCCCGCCCCGTCCAACGTAGCCTGCTTCGCCCAGGCGTCGAATGATCGGCAACGTGCTTTCTCGAAGTCTTTGGAGAGGCGCACGCTCACGTCCTGGGCCTGATCCGCCAGCTTGGCTAGGTCGTCGATCGTGAGCTTGCGCAGCCGCTGCCAGTACGCCTCAAAGAAGTGCCAGTCCTGTGTCTTCTTGAGGGAGCCATTCCAGTGCTCCAGAGTGGCAAGGAGCCGCTCTGCTGCCTGACGGTGCCTCGGCTCGTCCCTCTCGTACGCACGCTGGAGCTCTCGTAGACGGTCATGCAGCCAAAGAGCCTGGCGCGCCTCGGGGGATGCCTTGGCCACCGCCGCGTTGTTCCGCCTCGTGGGATGTACTTTGACGAAGCGTGGCTCCAGCCCTCGCCCTGTGTACCTCGGCATGTCGTCCTGCGGGATATGGAACAAGCTGCCCAACTCTTCCTCGGCCCCCTGCATGAAGGCCGCGAATCCGTTCGCCAAGGCCTCCTGACAGCCCTCCGTTTCCCCCAAGGCCGCCATGGCCTCATCCCAGGAAGTCACCACCTCCCGCCCAGGCCCGATGGGCCGTGTAGCTGGGAAACTGGCGGGGGCCTTGTGGACCGTGATCAAGTCCCCCACCACACCGTTCTTCAGCTTGAGCCCGACTGGGCGGTGATCCTTGATGGTGGTGGTGTGAATCACGAAGCAGGACTCGACCCTCGACACGAAGGCCTTCGGCAGGACCCCGTAGTCCAGCACGGAGCCCTTCGCCAAGTCGCCGAGCGTTGCCTCCTGGGTGAAGATCGGCTCGGCCATCAGCTTCTCGAAGATCCCCGACTTGGCCAGCTCCGCGGGGTGCATGTTGAAGTCGCCTCCAATGATGAAAGGCCGAGCCAGACGCTTCAGCTCTCGTGCGAGGAGGTTGACCAGGAGTCTGTTCCTGGCCGTCATGCCCTCGCTGTGGTGCAGGTAGACGTTGGCCACCACCACGCCTCCTGGAAGCCATCCTTTCCAACATCTCAGCTGTACTCGTCCGCGTGCGATGCTGAACCTCGTGCTCACGCAAGGATAGCTCGCCAGTCCTCGCCACGGCTGCGTTGCAATACATAAGCCGCCGCTGGTGCCTCCACGTCCTGTGGGTACTGCTGGGTCCGGCTGCAGGTTCCACTTGGCCCGCTTCGCCCAGTCCCCCTGCGTCGCGCACGCCTCGGTGCCACACAGGTGGGTCTCCTGGCCCAGGAAGATGTCCGCTCGGCGTCCCTCCTCATCCAGCAGCAGGTCGGTGAGGCTCGACCAAGTGGCGCCGTTCGCCGTGATGGCTAGCGTGTGCTCGCTCTTCGGTTGCTTCGGCTTGGCCGCCCTCCGCCGTGCAGCTCGGACGGTGAGCAGTGCGTGCCCCGAGGGGTCGGTACTCTCTGCCGTCCAGGTGGCTCGGCCCGCAGTGAGCAGCGCGCGCCCCGAAGGGTCGGTACCCTCTGCTGCGGGCTCCGCCACCTGATGCACCTTCGCAACCTCGGGCATGGCCCTCCGCCGCTCCAGCGTGGCCGGGAGGATCGGGATGGGGGCCGTGAGTGTTCGCACCCTGCGTTGCTCCTCCTCCGACGCGACCTGCATGTCAAGTAGCCCGTCCTGCCCCACCTCCAGGAACCCGTTGCTGTAGTTGGCGCCCTTGATGGAGTGCTGGCCTGACCCGTGATCCTCCACCGCCAGGAGGCCGACCCTCTTGAAGTAGAGCACGATCTCGCCAATCAGCTCGAGTACCAGGTCCACGAACTGCGACACCGTCTGTGCGCGCTGCTGCGCCGCGTGGGGCCCCCTGACGATGCCCTTGACGAAGACTAGGCCTGCGGGCACGCTGGCGCCGCCCAGTGCCTCGTAGGGCGGTGCGGCACGGGTCGCCTCGCGAGTTGAGGCTGGGGTGGCATGCAGGGCCGCAGCCCCGTCTTTATAGCCAATCCCCGCCTGGACCCCAAACAGTGAATGCCCTTGGTCAGGAGCTCCGACAGCAACCGATCCGCGAGGCACTGGCTCTGCACCTCGGGTTCCGTCTGCAGCTGCGGCGACGACAGGTGGCGCGCGAAGAGCAGGTGGAGCGGCTCCATCCAGGACAGCCTGCGCCGCCTCCTCCGCACGCGGCCGCGGGACCTCCTGTCCTGCAGGGCCGCGCGGGCGTGGGGCCACCTGCCCCGCGGGCCGCGGCTGCTCCAGCGTATCACTCGCCAGTACAGCCAGCGCCGTCTCGACCTCCAGACGCGGCCGCGAGACGACATGCCCCGCAGGGCCGCGCGGGCGCGGAGCCACCTGCTCCACTGGCCTCACCTGCTCCAGCGCCACGGCAGTCCAGGCGCAGTCGACCTGGAGTGGGAGGGGGGACCCAGTGCCCCTACGATGGGGACTTGAGCCCCCGCTCGATGGTGACTGCCGCGCCGCGGCTGCCTGCAGCTGCTGCCGCCTCGCCGAGGAGGTGGCGGGCCGCTTCGTCCTCCGCCTCCCGCGCGTCCTGCTGGACCAGGTCGGGCGCGGCGACGGTGCTGTTGCTCTTGCCCAGGCTCGCCATGATGACATGGTCAGTACGGCCCAGCTCGCATGCGCGCTGCGGCCCCGATGAGCGGGCTAGCGGCAAGGCGAGCAGCAATAGCGCGCATCCCTTCCAGGTCCGTCGGCATGTCGGGCGCGATGCCAGCGGGCCACAGCTCGTTGAACTCGGCGCGCAGTGCCTCCTCGGATGCCTTGCCGATGGGGTCCTCGGCGCTGGGCACGGCTTGGGCGGCTGCTGCGCTCGCCGCGCCCACAGGGGGGGAGCAGGGCGCTCCGCGGGCACCACCAGCTGCGGCAGCAACTCCTCCAGGAGCTTGGGCACCGCCTCAGCGTGGTCTCCGAAGCCGCGCTCCCCGCACTTGGCCACCAGCGCTGCCTTGTTGATGCCGAACGTGTGGGCGACCGCCCCCGTCTCGCTGCCACCGTCAGCGGCTGGGCCAGCCTGAGCAGCATCAGCAGCCACCAGCTCGTGCACCACGGCCTTGGCACGGCCGAGCTCAGCCTCGCACTGCTCCCGCTGGGTCCTGAGCTCCTCCAGGCGAAGCTGTGCTGCCACGACGGCCCCTCCTCCTGCTGCGCCAGCTTGTCGCCTGCCTTGACCAGGGCAGCCTCCTTCTTCTTGACGTCCCGACGGGCGATCTGGAGCTTGGCGCCCGCGGGCTTGGCATCGTGCAGTTTCTTCCGCAGCTCGTCCAG
>CAUYUJ010009290.1:12500-35107 GCA_963575745.1 Prorocentrum cordatum
CCCCCCAGCCCCCTCGCGGAGGAGGGAGGGGGGCGGAGGGAGGAGGGAGGAGGGCGGAGGGAGGAGGGCGGAGGGAGGAGGGCGGAGGGCGAAGGGAGGAGGACGGAGGGAGGGCCTGTGGCAGGTGCGCACGGGGCCTATTCTGGCCTGCACTCCTCCTCCTCCTCCTCCTCCTCCTCCTCCTCCTCCTCCTCCTCGTCCTCCTCCTCCCCCTCCTCATCCTGCTCCTCCTCCTCCTCATCAGCAGCTGCAGCAGTACCATCAGCATCAGCAGCATCATCATCATCATCAGCAGCATCATCATCATCAGCATCAACATCATCAGCATCATCAGCATCATCATCAGCAGCATCATCAGCATCGTCATCAACATCAGCAGTATTAGCATCATCATCATCAGCATAATCATCATCAGCATCATCATCATCCTCATCATCATCATCATCATCATCACCAGCATCATCATCATCATCATCATCATCATCATCATCATCATCATCATCATCATCATCATCATCATAATCATCATCATCATCATCATCATCATCATTAGCAGCAGCATCATCAGAATCATCATCAGCACCATCATCATCATCGTAGGCATCATTATCATGAGCATTATCATCCTGTTCAATCTCCCTGCTGATCCATCTTCCTCCTCCTGCCTCCTCCGCCACTCCTCCTACATCCTCCTCGTTATATTCCTTATCCTCCTTCTCCTCCACCTCTTCCACATCGTCCTCACCCTCCTCCTCCACCTCCAGCTCCTCATCCTCCTCCTCCTCATCCTTCTCCTCCTCCTCATCCTCATCCTGCTTCTAGCACTCTGTCCTTCCAGAACCCTCCTCCGCATCCCTCCTCGTCCCTTAAAATTCTCCGCCATCGCCCTTCCCCGTAATCTCGTCGCCCTACTCCCTCATTCAATTCCGCTCAGCCTGCCTCCTTCCGACCCCTCCTGTTCATCAGCCTTCTCCTGATCCGCCTGCCCCCCTCTCTCGTCCTCCTGCCTCCTCCTCATCCTCCTCCTCATCCTCCTCATCATCAGCAGCATCAGCATCAGCATTAGCATCAGCAGCAGCATCAGCATCATCAGCAGCATCGCCAACACCAAAAACGTCAGCATCAGCATCATGAGCATCATCAACCTCATCATATGATTCCTCATCCTCATCAGCATCATCATCAGAAGCAGCAACAGCAGCATCATCAGCATCGTCCTCAGCAGCAGCGTCATCATCAGCATCAACATCATCATCCTTGTCATCGTCGTCATCATGTTCATCATCGACAGCATCAGCAGCATCATCAGCAGCATCACCACCGTATCCATCATCGTCAACATCATCAGTATCATCCGTATGGCTGCCACCGCCATCACCATCAGCATCAACATCCGCATCTGATTATCATCATTCATCGTCCGCATCGGCATTATCGCCATCGGCATCGGTAACAGCTTCCACCTCCCCGCCAACATCATCAACACAGGCACGCTTGCCCGTTAACAACTGGGCAAGATCATCACCTTGATCAGCAGCATCAGCAGCAGCATCACCATCGTCAGCATCATCGTCGTCGGCATAGCCAACATCAGCATCATTGCCGTCAACATCACCATCAGCAGCATGATCAGCTTGATCAGCATCCCCCCACCCCCACAAACACACACACACACACACACACACACACACACACACACACACACACACACACACACACACACACACACACACACACACACACACACCACACACGCACGCACACACACACACACACACACACACCACACACACACACCACCCGTCTCTCCCTGTCTCGTCTGTCTCTCCCACCCCTCCCCCCCTTACCCACCACACTCCCCCGTCCCCCTCCCCTCCCCCCCCACCACCCCCCTCCACACCCACCACCCCACCCCGCCCCCCCACTCCTCCCCCCCCCCCCTCGCCCGCTCTCTCCATCCCATCCGTCTTCCCTTCCCCATCGTCCGTCCGTCAAAGATTACACTCTTCCTCGGTATCCGCGTCGCCAGCATCAGTTACCAAGCCACCATTAATGTCTGCATCGGTACAGCCCTCACCAGCAGCATCAATACAGCCATCATCATCATCAGCAGCCGTCTCCCCCTCCGTATCGTCGATCCTCGTCCTTATCATCCTCCTCACCGTCGTCCTCCTCCTCCTCCTCCTCCTCATCTTCCTCCTCCTCCCCCTCCTCCTCCTCCTCCTCCTCCTCCTCCACATCATCAGCATCATAATCATCAGCCTCATCATCATAATCATCAGCATCATCATCATCATCATCATCAGCATCATCATCATCATCAGCATCATCACCATCATCATCATCATCATCATCGTCATCATCATCATCATCATCAGCATCATCATCATCACCATCATCGTCGTCATCAGTAGCAGCATTAGCAACTTTACCCGCCCACCATCCGCGACCCCTCTTCCCCATCCTCATGTGCGTCGTCATCCTCACCATCAGCATCATCACCATCAGCATCCTCATCATAATCATCATCAGCATCAACATCAGCATCATCATCATCATGATCATCATCATCAGCATCATCAACGTCAGCAGCACCATCATCACCATCATCATCATCAGCATCAGCATCATCATCATGATCATCATCATCATCATCAGCAGCATCATCATCATCATCGCCATCGCCATCATCATCAATCTGAACATCATCATTAGCCTCCTCCCACCTCCTCATTTGCACCGTTACCCTCCTTCCCCTCTACATCCCGCCATCCTTCTCCTCATCCGAGATTACCATATTCCGTCGTCTCCTGCTGGTCATCCGAAGTTTAAATATGACAATCAAAATAAGCATCAGCACAGTAATCACCAGCAGCACCAATACAGCCAGCCATACCATCCCCTTCATCATCATCACCGTCATCAGCAGCAGCATCACCAGCATCATAATCATCATCAGCATCATCATCAGCGTCATCATCATCAGCAGCAGCATCATCAGTACCATCGTCATCATGATCATCATCAGCAGCAGCATGATCAGCATCACCATCACCATCAACATCACCATCACCATCATCATCATCATCCTCATCATCGTCCTCGTTGTCTTCCTCGTCATCATCATCCTAGTCATCATAAACATCATGTTCATCATCAGCATCACCACCACCACCACCACCATTCATCATCATCAGCATCATCATCAGCATCAGCATCATCAGCATCATCATCATCAGCATCATCATCCTCAGCATATTCATCATCATCAGCATCAAAAGAATCATCAGTATCATCATCACCGCCATCGCCATCACCATCGCCATTGCCATTGCCATCGCCATCACCGTCGCCATCACCATCGCCATCACTATCCATCCATACATCCATTATCCGTCACTCGCTTCCGCATCATGGATTACGCGCATCAGGATCGGGCGGCGAGGCACAGCCTGCTGAAATCGGCCCTGAAAGAAGGGGCTAGCAGGCGAGCACGAAGAGGGAGAGTGCTGCTTTTCTGCACGCGCGGCACACCTGCGAAGGGGAGATCCCCAGGCAATGTCGACGGAGGTCACCACTGGGGGGGCCGCGAGCTTCCCGAAGAGACATGAGACCGTCACTACTGAAGAAGAAACTGGACGTTTTCCCCCGGGGCCGTAGGCGACCCGAGGAGGGGAGGGCGAGGAGGGGGAGAAGGAGGAGGAGGAGGAGGAGGAGAACGGGTCGCCTAAGTCCTTCGGAGAACCCCCCCAGAAGAAACGGCATAAACATGAGCTTTCGGGGGTCCACGTTGATTTTTTGGATCGGCGCCAGGGAGGGGTCCAGCGCCGATCCAAGAGGTCCGCACGGAGCTCCGAAAGGATATGTTTATGCATGTCTTGTCCTTCGAGAGAGGACCCTCGACGACTCACAAAAAAGTGTGAACGTTAAGCTCACCCCGTCCTTGAACCTGAGGAAACCAAAAGGCACCCCTACTGCCACTCCCCAGGCCTCTCCCAGGGTGCGTTCTGACCAGGAGTTTCGGGGCGAACCGCGCGGCGACGACGAGGGCCTCCCAGGAGGCCGAGAAATTGGCCAACGAGGGGAGGGGTTTACCAGCCTGGAACATATCCCTATCCCTATGCTGGGCATCGCCTCATCACGATGCCAATCTCAGGGACTCCCTTAAGTTTTGTGGGCGCATCCCTAAGATTGTCATCGCCTTTTGGCATGTCAATCTTGGGGACAGGGATAAGTTCGAGGCTGGTGAGGGGTAGCGGCATGGGTACCTTTTTCCAATCTCTGAGAGCCTGCGCCCTCCTGGCGAGCTGGCGACCCCACCCTCTGCTGCGCAGGGCCGCGGCGGCGGCCACGAGCCGTGCGGCCTCCCGGCCCCGCTGGCCCGCAGCCCACGGAGTCCTGCGCGGGAAGGGGGGGGGAGGCAGGAGAGACCCTCCGGCAGGCGTCGTGGGGCGGAGGAGGCAGGGAAGGGGGAGGGGGAAGGGGGAGGGGAGGGGAGGAGGAGGAGGAGGAGGAGGAGGAGGGGAGGAGGAGGAGGAGGAGGAGGGAGGAGGAGGAGCAGGAGGAGGAGGAAGAGGAGGAGGAGGAGAGGAGGAGGAGGAGGGGAGGGGAGGAGGAGGAGGAGGAGGAGGAGGAGGAGAGGAGGAGGAGGAGGAGGAGGAGGGGGAAGGAGGAGGAGGAGGAGGAGGAGGAGGAGGAGGAGAAGGGGAGGAGATGGAGGAGGAGGAGGAGGAGGAGGAGGAGGAGGAGGAGGGAGGAGGAGAAGGAGGAGGAGGAATAGACTAGACTAGACTAGACTCGGCATTGCGCTGTGGGTCTGAAGCTTATGAGGCTCCAGTTCAGCATTGCGGAGGGATTCCAGAGCGGCGAGGGATCAGATCTGACGAAGTTGCTCCTCGAGCAGGCCGTGATCAGGATCTCGACGCACCTGGACGGACGTCTGAAGCTCGGATTGGCAGCTGTGGGCCACCTCGAGCAAATGGCCCAGAAGTTACTGGATCATACGAAGAAGGGGACCAGCGCAGGGAGCAAGCAGCGGTGACGACATCTTGGGAACAGCGACTTGCAGCACTTCGACAGCGTATTGCCGCCAAGGAACGCTTCCATAACCCCTGAACGGATCGGAACTCCGTGCTATCCGTTCGCTCCATATCTACATATCTTGTTCCTTGGTGCATGGACGTCTCTGTGCTGGTGACTCTTTTGTTTCGTGATATGCTTGGTGATGTCTGAGTCTCTATTGCACGATCACGACATGTTTCGCCTATTTCGCTGTCTTCACGTCTGCGACCTGAGCCGCATCACCCCCGAGCTCGGCCTTCCGAACTGAAGCCTCTCTTCTGTTCTTGCGAGTCGTGCTCTCGAGGTTCAGTGCTGCGAGCGGCTGGCACCGCCCGCTGACCGCAGCCCGCCGCCTCCCCCCTCTCCTCTGCCCCCGCTCGCCGTTGCTTTCGCGGGCCCTGGCGGATCTGTGTGTGGGTGGAGGGCTGCTTTCGGGGCCCCTCCTCCTCCTCCCGCTCTCGGACCGCCTGCTCCCGCGACACTCACGCTTCTCTGCTTCCCCGTGGCAGGCTCGGTCCGAATTTGAGGTCTTCGGGCGCTCCAGGGGCCTGCCTGGTGCACCCAGCACCGCAGGCTTCGGCCCCTGCCCATGCGGGGCCCGAGTGGGTTTTGTCACCCCCCGCCCGCATGCCTTCGTTCTTCGCGGCCCGTCCCGAAACTTCGGTCGAGTTCAGGGCTGCACGGTGCGCTCTACCCTGACCTCGTTGCTGGTTCGAGAGCCACGCCCTGTCAGAGGTTCCCCCGAGCGCCCTGCGAAGGTTTCACTGCTCGAGGGGTGAGGATCTTCGGAGGAGGAGAAGGAGGGGGAGGGGGAGGGGGAGGAGGGGGAGGAGCAGGAGGAGGGAGGAGGAGGAGGAGGAGGAGGAGCCGGAGCAGGAGGAGGGAGGAGGGGAGGGAGGAGGGGGAGGAGGAGGAGGGGAGGGAGGAGGGGGAGGGGGAGGAGCAGGAGGAGCAGGAGGAGGAGGAGGAGGAGGAGGAGGAGAGGAGAGGAGGAGGAGGAGGAGGAGGAGAGGAGGAGGGGGAGGAGGAGAGGACCACATGCGAACCCTATCCCTACCCCCCACGATTTCTGAGGGGGAGGGTGGGGTTCACTTCGCTCAGGAGCCCCGAACGAGGTGAACCCCACCCACACCTCAGAACTCGTGGGGGGTAGGGGTGGGGTTCGCATGTGGCCCCCTCAGGAGGAGGAGCAGGAGCAGGAGGAGAAGTAGGAGGAGGGGGAGGAGAAGGAGGAGGAGGATGAGGAGGAGGAGGAGGAGGAGGAGGAGGGGGAGGAGGAGGAGGAGGAGGAGGAGGAGGAGAGGGAGGAGATAGGAGGAGGAGATAGGAGGAGGAGGAGGAGGAGGAGGAGGAGGAGGAGGAAGTACGCTCCAGCTCCGTGGCTGAAGTTCGCCAAACGCAAGAGGAAGAGGCGGAGAAGAAAGGAGGAGAAAGAAGATCGGGTCGGACGAGAAGCGGGGAGGGGATAGTCAAGGGGTGGTTGGCGAATCAGCTTTTGTAGCTGACTTCACCGGCGCCTCCGGCTCCTGAGGCGCCAATGCATCGATGAGAGCGCCCGGCGACGGAGAGAAGACCAGCTGCGTACAGCAGGTTTCGTAGCTCTCCCTATCCCTATCCCCATCCGATCGTCCGACCCGACAGGAGGAGGAGGAGGAGGAGGATGAGGAGGAGGAGGAGGAGGAGGAGGAGAAGGGAGAAGGAGGAGGAGGAGGAAAGGAGGAAAGGGAGGAGGAGGAGGAGGAGGAGGAGGAGGAGGACGGGGAGGGAGGAGGAGGAGGAGAAGGAGGAGGAGGAGGAGGGAGAAGAGGAGGAGAGGAGGAGGAGGAGGAAGGGGAGGAGGAGGAGGAGGAGGAGGAGGAGGAGGAGGAGGACGAGGACGAGGAGGAGGAGAAGGAGGAGGAGAAGGAAGAGGAGGAGGAGGAAGGAAGGAGGAGGAGGAGGAGGAGGACGAGGAGGAGGAGGAGGAGGAGGACGACGAGGAGGAGGAGAAGGAGAAGGAGGAGGAGAAGGGGAGGAGATGGAGGAGGAGGAGGAGGACGAGGAGGAGGAGGAGGAGGAAGAGGAGGAGGAGGAGGAGGAGGAGGAGGAGGGGGAGCAGGATGAAAGGAAGAGGTGGGAGGGAGAGGGGAACACCAGACGCCCCTTGTCGGGTGTTGCTAGAAGTGGTCCTCGCCCAAGGTGTCCCCAGCTCTTCCTGCCATTTTGGAGCCCCTGGGGCTCTCTAGGCCTCGTGAGGGGGGGCCGTTGAGGCCATGGCGGCCTCCTTGGAAACCCAGGGGACACCTTGGGCCAGGGACGATTCTGGCAACACCCGACCTTGGCAGTGCATGAGGTCCGGTCCCACTGCGCGCTCGGCCCTGGCCGGGACCTACTTGGCCACGAGCGGGTACTTGGCGAGCGTGTCGGCCGCGGTCTTCAGGCCGGCGTCCTGCACCGCGCCCACCGCCGTCGACGGACGGCGTTCCGCACGCATCCCCAGTTCGTCTGACTCGCAACACCCTGCGAGTCCCGCGATATTTGGCGGCGCGCAGAAGGGGAGGGGGAGGGGGGAAGGTTTCTTCGACCGAGTATGCTTTTTAGAAGGCGCTGGCCTTCCATGCATAAATAAGACGATCGCCTTCTAAAGAGCAGCATCCTTCTAAGAAGCCTGCCCCCCTCCCCCCCTCACCCCCCTCTGCGCGTGGCCGAGGTGTGCCTGTGCGCGCCAACGTGCCTGCGAGCACCACAGCCTGCCTTTGAGCACCACAGCGCGTTTGCGGTCAGAAGCAACAGCAGCAGCAGCAGTACGCATGCACAACTGGCCGCTGCTTAACGATGCGCCCAGCCCTGACCACTGGTAGCCCCCCCGAAGCCAAGCACAATGCTGAAAAGTAGTGCCTACCCTCCCTCCCCCTTTCCCTGAAATCCGACTATAAAAAACAAAAAAACAAACAACAACATCGCGAGTGTCACTGCACCAGCCTTGCAGACGTGCTGCAGCGGATTTCTGAGTGGCTTTCTGCGTGGATTTTTGCCCGACACGGCAAGCGAAAAACGAAGTTAATTTCGCGTGGATTATTTTCGGTCTTAATTCCTGGCCAAAAAATTCCGAACGAAAGTCACCTCGAAATATCCGGAACGAAATTCTCCAGGACACTCCGGGCCCACCCTATCGTTTTCTGAACGAAATCCGCTCTGCGATGTTGGCGCCATGACGAGTGGAGTGGAACCCTAGACCCCATCTTTCTGCAGCATATCTCGAGCAGGATCGATCTGTGATGGCCACGGGGCCCGACTCCTGGCGAAAGCGCCCGTTGTGGAAAACCTCGACTGCATCTCTCTGAAGCATTTTTCGAGCCGGGTCGATGTGTGGTCGCGGGGCCCGAAAGCTGACCGAAAACACACCGTGTGAAAGCTGGGGGCGTCCTGCGCAGCGTGCACCTCTGGCCCTGGGTAGTTGACCTGCTGGGTGGCGACATCCGAGCCCTGCCCCCGCCAACCTTCGATTCTCCTGAATCGATGTGAGGCGGGGGTAATAGTAGTAGTAGTACTACTACTACTAGCAGTAGTAGTAGTAGCAGTAGTAGTAGTAGTAGTAGTAATAGTAGTAATAGTAATAGTAGTAGTAGGAATAGTAGTAGAAGTAGTAGAAGTAGTAGAAATAGTAATAATAGTAGAAGTAGTAGTAGTAGTAGTAGTAGTAGTAGTAGTAGTCGTAGTCGTAGTAGTCGTAGTAGTCGTAGTAGTCGTAGTAGTCGTAGTAGTAGTAGTAGTAGTAGTAGTAGTAGTAGCAGTAGTAGTAGCAGTAGTAGTAGTAGCAGTAGTAGCAGCAGCAGCAGTAGCAGTGGTAGTAGTAGCAGTAGTAGTAGTAGTAGAATCGTTGATCGGCGAGGGCAGGGCTCGGACTTCGCCGCCGACCTGCTGCCCCGGCCCGGGCAGCGTGCCGAACTCGTCGGCCGCGGCGTGCCCGCAGTCCTGCGCCGCGTGGCGCTGGAAGGGCAGCGGCTTGGCCCAGCCCTTGATCCTGACGGCGGGACGGTCGAGGAGAGGCGGGGGGATCCGGGCCTGAACAACCCTGAGATCCTGGCGACGCAATGTTTTGAGCCGGGCGTTGTCGCCGGGTCTCGGGCCCTGGGGCCCTCACAGATCGATCTGGCTGGAAGAGTGACGCAAGAAAAATGAGGTCTGAGGCTCCAGTCGTGATTTCTTGCGATGCTTCTGTTGTTGCGAGACGTCGGATCTCGAAAACATGTAATCTGGGCTGTTTCCGCATTTTCGAACTCTGGGGGCCAGCTTCTGACCCTGGGGCTCTCAGAAAGCGAGTCAGGACGGAAAGCCAGTCCCAGAGAATGGGTCGAGAGGTCTGGGGCCCATATATTCGAAACTATACAGTCGTTGGCCGTCTGGGGATGAGGGAGGGGGAAGATTTAAGACTATGTGGCGGACACTGTTTTCTCACGCGGGAAAGCATTTTCGCGCGACAGCCCATGACGTGAGCTTGTTTGCGTGCGCAGTTGTAGCGCGTGTCATCCTCACCACCACCACCATCATCATCATCATCATCATCATCATCAGCAGCAGCAGCAGCATCATCATCACCATCATCATCAGCAGCATCATTAGCATCATCATCATCATCAGCAGCAGCATCCTCAGCATCATCATCATCGTCGTCACCATCATCAGCATCATCATCAGCATCATCAGAATCGTCAGCATCATCATCGTCAGCATCATCATCATCAGCATCATCATGATCAGCGGCAGCATCATAATCATCATCAGCAGCATCATCATCAGCATCAGCAGCGCCAGCATCATCATCGTCAGTATCATCATCATCAGCATCATGAGCAGCAGCATCGTCAGCATCATCATCATCATCAGCATAATCAGCATCATCATGATCAGCGGCAGCATCATAATCATCATCAGCAGCATCATCAGCAGCATCAGCAGCAGCGTCATTGTCATCGTCATCACCATCCTCATCATCACCATCATCATAATCAAAATCAAAATCAAAATCAAAATCAGCATCATGACCACCACCGGCACGTTCATCCTACTCAACATCTGCATGCGCTCAATGAGCATCATCAGCATCATCATAAGAATCACCAGGCTCTTCCTAATCCTCTTCCGCCTGCTCATTCTTGGCGGAATGACCACCACCATCAACAGCCATGACACGTGCATGGTGAGAGTGAGATGAGAACCTGATAATGGTAAAACGGGCAAATGCACGATGAGGGGTAGCAGGATATAGAGAAACAGGCAACATGTGAGGAACGGATTTAGGCACAAAGGCCTAAACCCGTTCCGATCAATTGGAAGACTTAGCCCTGATAAGGGAGAGCATCAGTGACCCGTTGCAATAGGAGCCAAAAAGAAAGCAATTACCCTGCGACGTACCCAACCCTTTTTTATACACGTGGCGCTTATGTTCAGGACCACTCAATGCTGACTGGCATTCTGAAGGACCCTCAGTGCGCAAGCAGAGCACTCAGGAGTGAAATCAGAACAAAGCATCAAGAAGAGGAACAGCAAACATAGAAAATGGAAGCACAAGGGCGTTGTAAGAAATACAAAAGCGGGGGGCGTCGAGGACTAAACCAGAACATCGGCTAAACTCAGCAACGCGCTGTGTTGAAAGAGGCAAATGCATGAGGCGCATAACGCGGGCGGAGACTGACTCAAAAGTGGGGACAAAAGGGCGCAGCAGCGAACCCAAAGAAAAGAACCAAAAAGTGGAAGCGAAAGGTCGCGGCCTCGAGGATACGCAGGAGCATCCAGTCACCGCGTGGGGGTACCTCCGCTGAGCCTCCCAGGAGCCCACAAAAGTGGCGACAATCGCGCAGATCGCAAGCCTCCCAAGGGGCGGCGAGGCACCGAGGTGATCCGCGTGGGACGTACCTCCGCTGGGCCTTCGAGCAGCCCATGAAAGTGGCGACAACTGCGCAGATCGCAAGCCCCCCAGGGGGCAGCGAGGTACCGAGGTGATCCGCGTTGGAAGTACCTCCGCTGGGCCTCCAAGGAGCCCACGAAAGTGGCGACAATTGCGCAGATCGCAAGCCCCCCAGGGGGCGGCGAGGTACCGAGGTGATCCGCGTGGGACGTACCTCCGCTGGGCCCCCCAGGAGCCCACGAAAGTGGCGACAATTGCGCAGATCGCAAGCCCCCCAGGGGGGCGGCGAGGTACCGAGGTGATCCGCGTGGGACGTACCTTCGCTGGGCCTCCCAGGAGCCAACGAAATTGGCGACGATCGCGCAGATCGCAAGCCCCCCAGGGGCGGCGAGGTACCGAGGTGATCCGCGTGGGACGTACCTCCGCTGGGCCCCCCAGGAGCAAACGAAAGTGGCGACAATTGCGCAGATCGCAAGCCCCCCAGGGGGCGGCGATGTACAAAGTGATCCACTGGAGACGTATCTCGACTGGCCGTCCCGGCACCCCCGCAAGTGGCGAAAATTGCGCAGCATCACAAGGCCCCCCCGGGGGCGGGCGAGGTACCGAGGTGATTCGCAGTGGGACGTACCCCGCTGGCTCCCCCAACAGAGCCCACGAAATGGCGGACAATTGCGCAGATCGCAAGCCCCCCAGGGGGGCGGCGAGGTACCGAGGTGATCCGCGTGGGACCCACCTCCGCTGGGCCTCCCAGGAGCCCACGAAAGTGGCGACAGTTGCGCAGATCGCAAGCCGCCCCAGGGGGCGGCGAGGTACCGAGGTGATCCGCGTGGGACCCACCTCCGCTGGGCCTCCCAGGAGCCCACGAAAGTGGCGACAGTTGCGCAGACCGCAAGCCCCCCAGGGGCGGCGAGGTACCGAGGTGATCCGCGTATGACGTGCCTCCGCTGGTCCTCCCATGAGCCCACGAAAGTGGCGACAGTTGCGCAGATCGCAAGCCCCCCAGGGGGCGGCGAGGTACCGAGGTGATCCGCGTGGGACGTACCTCTGCTGGGGGTCCCAGCAGCCCACGAAAGTGGCGACAGTTGCGCAGATCGCAAGCTCCCCAGGGGGCGGCGAGGTACCGAGGTGATCCGCGTGGGACGTCAACCAAGTTCCGCTGGGGGAGCCCCCCCCGAGCCCACGCAATGGCGTAATTGGCGCACATCGCAAAAACAGGGGGAGCGACATCAAGCGAGACGTCACGCACACAGCAACAAAAACAGCAAACGCACATTCGCGTGGGAACACCCCAGCAACAGCAACAAAGCCCCCCAGGGGGCGGCGAGGTACCGAGGTGATCCGCGTGGGAGCTGGGCCCCCCAGGAGCCCACGAAAGTGGCGACAATTGCGCAGATCGCAAGCCCCCCAGGGGGCGGCGAGGTACCGAGGTGATCCGCGTGGGACGTACCTCCGCTGGGCCTCCTAGGAGCCCACGAAAGTGGCAGCAATTGCACAGATCGCAAGCCCCCCAGGGGGCGGCAAGGTACCGAGGTGATCCGCGTGGGACGTACCTCCGCTGAGCCCCCCAGGAGCCCACGAAAGTGACGACAGTTGCGCAGATCGCAGACGGCACGAGAGAAGAGGAGAAGGGAACACTGGAGACAGGAGAGAAGGAGGAGAGGAGGAGAGGAGGAGGAGGAGGAGGAGGAGGAGGAGGTGGAGACCACACTGCTCTATTCAAAACGAGTACCCAACACCACAGGCGGGTTGGGAATACGACGCCTGTGCGCGTCAAACCAATAGGAACACAACTGCAATGTCAACCACCCTGAAAATCTATACAACCCGAAGTGTAGGAACGGACTTGGGCATCAACGTCGAAATCCGTGTCTAACAGATGTCCTATTATCTGCGTCCTGCTCCCCCTCATGTTTCTCTGTCTGTGGTATAATGATCTGGCTCTCTGCCTCATCTTATGCTCGTCGTCAACTTATTGGGGCTTTTGATGTTTACCCAAGGAAGGAGGAGTCGCAGTATGATGATGGTGATGATGAGGAGCAGCAGGCGGCAGAGGACCAGGAGGAGCATGGTGATGATGGTGATGATGATGATGATGATGATGACAATGATGATGATGATGATGATGATGATGATGATGGTGATGATGGTGATGATGATGATGATGATGATGGTGATGATGGTGATGATGATGATGATGGGGGGTATAGGAACGGATGTAAGCATCTATTCCTACATCCGGCCCTCACAAAGTTCCTGCGTCTCTGCATCCTGCTCCTCCTCATCATGCCCCGTTCCGTTATAATATTATTATGTTCATTGCCGCATCTCATACTCATCACCCACGTATCGGTCGGTTGAGGTCTATCCAGGCAGGGCGGAGTCGCATGTTGAGATTGGTGAGGATGCCGATGAGGAAGACATGTATGATGAGGAGCAGCCAGCGGGGCATGGTGATGATGGCGAGTCTGATGGTGATGGTAATGACTATGAGGGGAAGCATGTGGGGAACATGATGGTTGTATTAAGAGTAGCTCTGACCGTGATGAGGGAACTCCGTGGAAGATGACTACTATTATGCGAACGATAAGAATGCTGATGATGCTGATGGCAATGATAATGATGAAGTGGACCATGCTGAGGTAGATATGGATGAGCAGGAATATTACGAGTCCGCTTTGAACATGACGGTGAGTATGGCGAAGATGATGGTGATGATGGAGGAAGGAGCCGTGATGAAAGCTAGAAAGAAGGGAAGGGAAGAGGAGAAATGGGAGATGAAAAGGGCAGGAGAATGAAGGACAGAGGAGTCACGAATGGGGAAAGAGAAAGGATGAGAGGGTGTAAGCGGGAAGTGCGGGAAGAGCGGGGATCCAGAAAGCAACCCGCCAGAACGGCCAGACTGGCCAGACGGTCCGTGGAGTTTGCTCTTCGCGCTGTCAGCCCTCCTCACTTCTATTTTCCTCCTCTCCCTCCTGCCCACGTTTTCCCTCGTCATCGCCGTCTTTCTCTCCCTCCTCGTCATCCCCTTCTCCTCATCATCATGATCGTCATCCCCCCTCCGCCTCCTCCTCATCATCATCGCCCCTCCTCCTCCTCCTCCTCCTCCTCCTCCTCCTCCTCCTCCTCCTCATTAATACCATCACCATCCCGCAGCGTCGTCATCATCGGAATCGTCGTCGTCATCATCATCAGCATCATCATCATCTGCCTCCTCCTCCTCGTCATCATCATCAGAATCATCATCATCAATATCGCCATCGTCATCAACAGCCCTCCTTCCCATCCACATCATCATCGCCATCAGCATCATCATCCTCCATCGTCCTAATGTTCATCATGATCCATCATCCTCCGCCTCAACACCCCCCCTGTACTCATCATCATAATCGTCATCAACACACAATAGCAAGATCCATCCTCATCCACCCCCTCTTCCTCCTCCTCCTCCCCCTCTTCGCTTTCCATGTCACGACGGAGGGGGGGAAGGAGGGAGGAGTAGTGGGGAGGAGGGAGCCCGCACAATGAAAAACTTGCCTGGCGAAGGACCGAAACATATGCAGTTGTGAACCACGCAGTTATGAATATCGTTTTCGGTGAAGTTCCCTATGAGGCCAAGAAACGTGTGAAGGATGTGCCGAATTGAATGTTGGGGACGCCTGCGGGCTGCGCCACTGGGACATTCGGTGGAGCTCCTTTGGGGCCACGAAACGTGCGATGGGTGTGCCGATATGAGTGGCGGGGTCGCATGCGAACTGTGCCACTGGGACCTTCGGCGGAACTCCTATGGGGCCGCGAATCATGTGTGGGGTGTACCGAAATGAGTGGCCCTGATGCATGCGAACTGCACCAGTGGGACTGTCGACGGAGCTCCTATGGGGCCACCAAACGTGCGAGGGATGTGCCGAAACGAGTGGCGGGAGTGTGTGCGATCTGTGCCACTGGGACCTTCGGCGAGGCCCCTATGGGGCCAGGAAACGTGTGAGGGGTGCGCCGAACTGAGTGGCGGGGACGCACGCGAACTGTGTCACTGAGACTTTCGGCGGAGCTTCTATGGGGCCACGAAACGTGTGAGGTGTGTGCCGACATGAATGACGGGGACGCGTGCGAACTCAGCCACTGGGACCTTCGGCGGAGCTCCTATGGGGCCATGAATCGTGTGAAGGGCGTGCCGGAATGAATGGTGGGGGCGCATGCGAAATGCGCCACCGGGACCTTCGGCGGAGCTGTGGGGCCACGAAACATGCGATGGATGTGCAGAAATGAATGGCGGGGACGCATGCAAACTGTGTCACTGGGACATCCCGCGGAGCTCCGATGGGGACACGGAACGTGTGAAGGGTGTGATGTAATGAACGGCGTGGACGTATGCGAGCTCAGCCACTGAGACCTTCGGCGGGGTTCCTATAGGGCCACGAAACGTGTGAGGGATCTGCCAGGGAGGGGGTGGGGGGGCGGTCGCGGCCTTGCATGTTGATTCCATGTGTGGCGGCCTTACAAAGGGATTCCTTTTGCGGCGGCCCTAGAAATTGATTCCGTTGGTGGCGACCTTACAAACGGATTATGCCAGAGGGGGCATGCCTGATTGTTTTTTATGTGTTACATATTTTAGCTTTTCAAATGTCTTAAATCGGAAAGCCAGGTTTCGCTCGAGACGCCCTCCAAACTGCTTAAATCCATTGGGTTTGCTCCGCCTGGACTTCTGATGGAGTCTCAAGCGACATTGTGCTTTTCTTTTGAGAAACTTGGAACACTATGAAAAATCTGGCTTCGCTTGAGACCCCCTTCCGAATTGCACGCGGGCCAAGCCCGATGGATTAAAAAAGTTCGGGGGGAGTCTCAAGCGAAACCTGGTTTTCCGATTTGATTATATATATGTGTTATATATACAAATATACGTCTAAATGCATATACATAATAATATAAAAAGAGAGGCCTGGCAAACCTCCTTTGGCAGACCCCCTCCCCCCCCGTCCTCTCCCCGGCCCCCGTCTTTTGGAATGCAATAGGAATCGATTAGGGGGGAGGGGGGTAGCCGCCTTGCACATTGATTGCATGCGCGGCGGCCTGACAAAAGGTATTCCTTTTGCGGCGGCCTTAGAAATTGATTCCGTTGGTGGCGACCTTACAAACGGATTATGCCAGAGGGGGTATGCCTGATTGTTTTCATTGTGTTAAACCTTTTGATCGTTTCAAACGTCTTAAATCGGAAAGCCAGGATTCGCTTGAGACTCCCTCCAAACTGTGTAAAACCATTGGGCTCGGTCCGCCTGGAGTTCTGAAGGGGATCTCAAGCGAAATTGTGTTTTTCTTGTGAAAACAACCGAAAAAAACACGGAAAAGCTGGCTTCGCTTGAGACCCCCTCCGGCTTGTACGCGGGCCAAGCCCAATGGATTTAAAAAGTTTGGAGGGGCATATATATATATATGTAGATATACATATATATATATATAAATATATATATACAGATATATATATATATATATATATATATATATATATATATATATATATATATATATATATAACATATGGGTACCCCCCCCCCCCCCCCAAGGACCCTGCAGGGTTTCTCGTCGTTCCATTTTTTCGCGTGCACCTAGTCAGCGCTAGCGCCCACACTGTACTATGGGAACTTGCATGCCGCATCATTGAAAACAATCGGAAGCGAAACGGCGCGTGCGACTCGTCGCGGGCACGGGCAAGGTAGAACTCACGTCGCGCTAGCACTCGCACTGCACAAGGGTGCCCGCGCGATACACGATGGGAGCGTCAGTTGAAACGAAACGGCACATACGATCCGCAGTGGGCATCGGCAAGCGCTTTCATCGCCACTGCCATCGAACTTCCTGAGTTGACATAGTGGGCATACTCAGCAAAGTCGGGCAGTGGCATCAGCTGCTCTTCCGCACAAGGTGCACCGTGCTGATCTGCAGCGCCAACTGCATCGCTGGCCACTGCGTTGAGCACGGGCATCTTGCTATAGCGAGCCCGCAACCACATCTTCATGCGAGAGCTCTCACTCTCAATGTCGTTGCTGTGGAAGCCCGTGGATCGATCCCGCCACCCTGTGCAATGGTCTACAGGCGGAGCGTAGCGCGGTTGTCTGGAACCGACCTCTCATTGATATGACATGGTGAAAACACTGTAAAATCAAACTTTCCCATTTTTCCAATTCTCTGGGTACGAACCCTCGCTGATGCGGCAGATGGGAATGTTCCAATTATCGAACCCTCGTTGGTGCGGCAAAGAGAAAACGCTGTAAAATCCAATTTTCCATTTTTTTCAATTCTCAGGCGCCGAACCTCGCTGGTGCGGCGGAGGAAAACATTGCAAAATCCAATTTTCCAAACGTTCCAATTCTGTGGCGCTGAACCGCTTGCAACATCGATGAGGATTCAGTCTGAGAGAACTGGAAAAATTAAACAAAATCGGATTTCACAGTGCTTTCTTTCTGCCGTACCTGCGAGGGTTCGGCGCCTGAGAATTGGAAAATTGAAAAAATTGGATTTTACAGCGGATTGGCCAATCCAGAACCGACACCTTTGGGAGGAGGAGGAAGAGGAGGAGGAGGAGGACTAAGAGGAGTAGTAGTAGTAGTAGTAGTAGTAGTAGTAGCAGCAGCAGCAGCAGCAGTAGTAGTAGTAGTAGTAGTAGTAGCAGTAGTAGTAGTAGTAGTAGTAGTAGTAGTAGTAGTAGTAGTAGTAGTAGTAGTAGTAGTAGTACGGCGCCGAACCCTCGCAGGTACGGCAGAAAGAAAACACAGTGAAATCCAATTTTTCCCGTTTTTTTTAATTCTCTCAGACAGAATCCTCATCGATGTTGCAAGCGGTTCAGCGCCACAGAATTGGAAAGTTTGGAAAAATTGGTTTTTGCAATGTTTTCCTCCGCCGCACCAGCGAGGTTCAGCGCCTGAGAATTGGAAAAATTAGAAAAAAAAATGTTTCACAGTGTTTTCTGTTTGCCGCACCAACGAGGGTTCGAGAATTGGAACATACCCATCTGCCGCATCAGCGAGGGTTCGTACCCAGAGAATTGGAAAAATCGGAAATATTGGATTTTACCGTGTTTTCGCAATGTCATATCAATGAGAGGTCGGTCGGCGCCGAACCCTCGCAGGTGCGGCAGAAAGAAAACACTGTGAAATCCAATTGTTCCAATTTCCAATTCTCTCAGACTGAATCCTCATCGATGTTGCAAGCGGTTCAGCGCCACAGAATTGGAAAGTTTGGAAAAATTGGATTTTGCAATGTTTTCCTCCGCCGCACCAGCGAGGTTCGGCGCCTGAGAATTGGAAAAAATTTGAAAAATTGGATTTCACTGTGTTTTTCTTTTTGTCGCACCAACGAGGGTTCGAGAATTGGAACATTCCCATCTGCCGCATCAGCGAGGGTTCGTACCCAGAGAATTGGAAAAACCGGAAAAAATCATTTTACAGTGTTTCACAATATCATATCAATGAGAGGTCGGTTCCAGACAACCGCCCTGCTGTCTGGAAGCAGTGCTCACGGAAGTCACACACAAGGGCCGCCGACGAAACCCATTCAAGCTTACACCCGCCCAAGATGATATGTAAGAAAAGTGTGCAGGGTCCTTGGGGGGGAACCCGTATATATATATATATATATACACGAAATTTGAACAAAAAACTGGTAGACCTCCTCTGGCAGATCCCCTCCCCTCTCCCCTGCCCCCCTCCTCCCCCAATATGAGACAATAGAAATCGATTAGGAGGGGCGGCGGCTTGCAGATTGATTCCTTCGTGGCTGCCTTACGAAGAGATTCCTTTTGATGGCGACCTTACAGAGTGATTCCTTTTGAGGCAGTTTCTTTCTCTCTTTTTCTCTCTCTCTCTCTCTCTCTCTCTTTCTCTTTCTCTCTTTCTCTTGTTTTCTCTCTCTCTCTCTCTTTCTCACTCTCACGGTGGATGGATGGCGCATCTTCGTTTGGGTTGTTTTTCTTGTTGTGAAATTGTCCCCCCCGAAGGGGATTCCCAGAAGAGCCCGTTGTCTAGATCTTACCCTGACGGGAGGGGGGGGGGGGGGACGGGGAGGAGGAGGGGGAAGCGGAAGGGAGAGAGGTGGAGGGGGGAGGGGGAGAGGGGGCCAGGGGGGGCGTCCCTCTTTCCTGGGCAGTAGCAACTGATAGGTCCCAGGACTGCGAGCGCTAAAAGCATATCTGGTATCCGGATACGATGTAGCAGGCGGTCGTTTCTCTCTAGCATGTGTAACGAGATGCTACTGGTGCACGACGTCCCGTCGCCCTCTTTCTCTCGGGCGCCGTGGTCAGAAGAACGTCCCAATGCTGCGCATCCAGGCTGATGAGTGGGGCCTTGCCCGGAGAGACGCAGCATGGTGTGGCTGGTTTTCGTGTTCCCCGCACAATATCATTAGCTCGCCCCTGTGCCTACGTTGGTCGGACCTGCATTGCTGGTAAATGGTATCGAAGTCGGCTTGATGCGCGTGAGCAAGTTCGTTGTATGCAATGAATGCTTGGCCGACGCCACAACTGCTCTGGAGTGCGGCGACGCGGGCTTCCTTTCGACCGGGGTTGGACTTCTGCCCATCCGTCAAGGGAGCCCTTGGGCAGCCCTTTGCCGGTGGCTTGGGCTGCCGTGGTGCAGGGGGGCGCACGGCGAGGGCCTTTCGGAGCCATGGCGCGCGCGCGCTGACTCGAGGGATGTGCCACGCATCGGCCCCGTGCGATTGATACGGTTATGGTCTCACTGGGCTGAAAGGCGCGGAAGGTTACGTGTCCTGGCCTCGCCCTGGACGCGAAGGCTCTCGGGCCGAGGCTTGAGACAAAAATGGCTGCGGAGAGAAAGAGAGAGGGAGAGCGGGGGATGGCGAAAGAGGGGGTGGGAGAGGGGGAGGGAAGGGGAGAGGGAGAGGGAGAGGGAAAGGCCTCTGAGAAAGGAGTAGGAGGAGGAGGAGGAGGAGGAGGAGGAGGGTAACGAGGAGGCAGGAGGGAGGAGTCAGGAGCAAAGAGCCAGGGAAGAAGGGAGGGAGCAGAAGGAGGACAGAGGTGGAACGGCAGCGGTGGCGGGAGGAGGACCACAAGGAGGAGCAGCACGCAGCACACGCAGCAGCAGCAGCGGGGTCCTGGCCGAGATGGACCGCATGCGCTCCGTGGCGGAAGCACCCACGCCGCCGCAGTCGTCCCAGGCTGCGCGGTAGCCGGGCGGCCTTACCAGGGCCCCGTCCGGCCCCCCCTTCCTCCTTCTTCGTCTGGGAGGACGGGGGGGGGACAAAGGGAGATGAGCGAGCGGCATGAGGCCAGGTTCCAGGGTCAAGGGGGCGACTCGAGCCACCCCCTCCGAGACCTCGTGGCCTCGCCAAAATCAGCATCGCCTTCCTCAGCGTCTCGCGTGAGAAGGCGGTATCCCAGGGCCCTCACCGCAGGGAGAGCTTTCTCCACGAGGCCGAACGCGCCCTGCACGCAAACTCGGGGAGCTTGGCTGGAAGATTCGCTCCCACAGCAAATGAAAATACATCCTCTAGCCAGGAGTGTTCCCAATAGGGAATGAGGAGCGAGGAGAGAGGGGAAAGGGTGGTCTTGGGAGGCGCGATGGAACTTACTGATGTCCGAGGGGTTCTAAGAGGTCCAACGGCTCACACCGTCCTCCACTTTCCTTCCCCTTCTCCGCCGTTTCCTTTTCCTGGTCCTCCTCATCCCCCCATCCTCTTCGTCATCGTCATTATCCTCCCTCCTCGTCACCCTCCTCATAACTGTCCTTATCCTTCCTTCCGCCCTTCCTGAATGATGTTTATTGTCCTTTCTGCTACTGCTGCCCCTGGTTACCCTCTTCCTGCTGCTCCTCTTTCCTCCTCCTCCTCTTGCCCCCTCCTCCTCCTCCTCTCTCATCCTCCTACTCCTCCTACTCCTCTTCTTCTTCTCCTCCTCCTTCCTCTCCTCCTCCCTCTCCTCATCCCCTCGCCTCATCCTCATCCTCCTCCTCCCTTCCTCTCACTCTCCCCACTACTCCCCGCTCATCTTTCTTCGTCTGCTCATGCTGATCTGCCCCTACATCGGCTCCTACTACTGCCACCCCGACCACATCGTGTTCTCGGCTCCTCTTCCTCCTCCGCCTCCTCCTCTCCTCCTCCTCCTCCTCCTCCTCCTCCTCCACTCCTCCTCCTCCTCTGTTTGTTAGTATTCCTCTCCTCCGCCTCATCATCATATCATCATCATCATCATCTCATCAGCAATCATCATCATCAGCAGCAGCAGCAGCCGCATCATCATTCATCATCATCATCACATCATCATCAGCATCATCAGAGCACATCATCAGAATCCTCATCATCATCAGCCTCCTGCTCCTCCTCCTCATCCACCTCCTCCTTCTCCTCATCCTCCATCTCCCTCCCCTCTTCCTCATCCTCCTCTTCTCTTTTCCTCCTCGCCTCGTCCTCCTACGTCCTCGTCCTCCTCCTCTCCTCCTCTCCTCTTCTCCTCCTCCTCCTCCTCCTCCTCCTCTCCTCCTCTCCTCCTCTCCTCCTCCCCCATCTCTCTCCCCTCCTCCTCCTCCTCCATCCTCCTCCTCGTTCCTCCTCCTCCCCTCCTCCTCCTCCTCCTCCTCCTCCTCCTCCCTCTCCTCCTCCTCCTCCCCCTCTCCGCCACACCCTTCCATCCTCCTCCTCCTCCTCCTCCTCCTCCTCCTCCTCCTCCTCCTCATCCGCATCTGCCGTCCTCGTCAACCTCCTCCCCGTCCTCGTCCTTTATTTCGCCTCATGAAACATGATCCCTCCTCGTCGCAGCACCACTCGTTCTGGTAGGGCGGCTCAGGCGTGCCGCCTGGCACGTCCTTATCATTAGATTAACCATTAAGGGGGACATGTCCAACATGTACTCGCATGGAGGGCGAATCGTTTTCAAAACCGCACATCAGGTACCATCTCAAAACCCTGCATGGGCAGTGGTACAGATGGACGCCGAATCGTTTTCAGCATGTGGTTCTCGCCGTAGCGCCGCGCAGATTCCCTTACCAGTGGGTTCACACATGCAGGACGAATCGTTTTCAGAATGTGGCTCTCGCATTCTCACCGCGCAGATTCTTCCTGGCAGCTTGAAACAGCTACACGGATGGAGGGCGGCATGTCTCTAAAATGTGTCATGCACGTGTGCTTCTCCATACATGTTTGAAGTCAGAAATGAAGAGTGGCGGAACAGCTCCACGGATGAGGGGCGGCTCCGTTTCCAAGCGGGGCTCTCATGTGAGACTTCTTGTCTCGTTCTGTGGTCGTGAACCTGTACTTGCGCAACAGTCGCACGGATGAAGGCGGTTCGTTTTGAAAAAGGTGCCCCCCATCCTTTTTTTACACTCCGTAGAACTAGGGGCGGAGGGCGGTCATGTTCAAAGCGGGCCTCTCGCCCGAATGGCAAGCCCACGGGTCGCTCGCCTTTCCGGGGGGGCCTACCATAGCGACATGGAGATACTGCAGGATCCGGGGACTCGGGAAAGAAAGGCGCATGGCAGCATCATTGGTGCAGCTTGGGTCCACTCTGGTCCTCCTCCTCCTCCTCCTCCTCCTCCTCCTCCTCCTCCTCCTCCTCCCCCTCCCCCTCCTCCTCCTCCTCCCCCTCCTCCTCCTCCTCCTCCTCTCCCGCCACCCCACTCTCCCCCTCCTCATCCTACTCCTCCTCCTCCTCCTCCTCCTC
>CAUYUJ010009291.1:2500-10000 GCA_963575745.1 Prorocentrum cordatum
ACGACGACGACGACGACGACGACGACGGCGACGACGACGACGACGACGACGACGACGACGACGAGGCGACGGCCTACTTCCGGCCAGCTGGGCGCTGCTTCAGCAGGCGTCCATCCACCGGGATCGGGCAGCGGCGCCCGCTAACAATCCATTGCTCGAAGGGGCCAACGGCGCGCGAGCGGCGCGGGGCGTTGGACGGGAGGGGGGGGCACGGGAAGGGATCCTCCTCCAAGAAGCCCTCCTCTCTCCTCCTCCTCCTCCTCCTTCTCCTCCTCCTCCTCCTACTCCTCCTCCTCCTCCTCCTCCTCGTCCTTGTCCTCTTCCTCCCCCTCCTCCATCTCCTCCTCCTCTCTCCACCCTCCTCCCTCCTCCTCCTCCTCCTCCTCCTCCTCCTCCTCCTCGTCCTTGTCCTCTTCCTCCCCCTCCTCCACCCCTGTCATTATAAACAACTCCTCCCAGTCGAACCCACAGACATGTCGGTAGGGCAGGCCTGGCGTTTCGCCGGAGTCGTCCACACCATTTACGATCCTGAAGCTGAAAACTTGCAACGGCTACAAGGATGGACAGCGGGCCCTTTTCAAGATGGGGCTCTCGCCGTCGCGCCGCGTACATTCGTGTTAGAAGGTTACAACAGCTTCAAGGATAGAGGGCGGGTGGTTTTCGCAATGTGGCTCTCGCCTTAGCGCAGCGCACACTCTTCTCAAAAGCTCGCACTTTCGAGGATGCCGGGCGGGTCTTTTTTCTAAATGTGGCTCCAGTTTTAACGCCGAGCACAACGTTGTGAAAGTTTGCAACAGCTTCAAAGATGGACGGCGGATCCGTTTTCAAAATGTTGTTTTCGCATTGTAGCGCCGCGTAAACTTGTCTGAAAAGGTTGCAGCAGCTTCGCATATAGAGGGCGGCCCCTTTTCAAATGTAGCTCTCGCCTTAGCGCCGCGCAACAACTTCAAAGGTTCGTAAGGTTGAAGTCCCAGCAATGGCGTTCTGGCACGGCTTAGGATCGTCAAGACGCAGCAGTCACGTTGACTCGTGGTGGTGAAATCCCAAGATCGGTGTTCTGGCACGATTTACGCTTGTCAGGACGCAACAGTCACGTTGACTCGCGGCGCTGGAGTCCCACGGAAAGTGCTTGGGCACGGTTGATGACTCTTGGACGGTTGTCTTTCAATGGGGCACTTCCCGAAATCACAATACATTGTTGTAAGGATCTATACAGAGGGAACTTGGAGGAAGAATGTATTACCACATCGTTGATGCTTCTTGGGTTTGCACTGGTTCTTCTCCTCATTCTCCTCCTCCTCCTCCTCATCCTCCTCCTCCTCATCCTCATCCTCCTCCTCCTCTTCCACAGCCTCCTTGGCGACGACGACTCCTCCTGCCCTGATACCTGCAGCCTCGGGTGCAGGCTTTGACGGCCGCGACTTAGCAGTATGAGCAGCAGCAGCAGCCTGATGCTGTGTCACACGCTGCGCGTGGGCGACAAAAAAGAATGCACCTTAGGTCTATATGTGCCAGGGTACGTGTGCGGTTGTACTACTCCGGCTCTCTAAACGAGCGGGAATCCACGCGGGTATGTCCATTTCTGGGGGCGTGCTTGCATGTTGCCTTTGTGTCGCCGACCGCATCTTGCACCCATTCGACAAAGATTCCACAAAACAGCGCTTGAACTGAGAGGCTCTGTTTCGGTACCATCAGTAACTAATTCTGTTTGTCCCGACTTCCTGTGGCCCCTCGGGTTCCTTGCCCTGCCCTCTGGCCGTGTTTGTCGCATTTTCCGCAGCCGCTTGGGTTCCCATAGGTACCTATGGGCACCAGTGGATTCATTGCCTGCCCACTCGTCCTCTTTGTCGCACATTGCAGTGGCCGCCCTCCTGCAAGCCGCCGCCGAAGACGACCAGATCTCCCCTCTAGGACAAACCCAACCCCATTTCGCAGCGTCGTCGTCGTCATCGTCGCCATCGTCGTGGTCGTTGTCGCCGTCGCGGCACCAGCTGGGAAACACCGTCGCGCACTGCACAGACGGGTTCGGCCAAGTGGCTGGGCACATCAGCCCAGACGAGTGCCACACAGAGCGCCCTCCATGCACGCAGAGAAAGGCCGCGGGCGCGCAGGTGCACGCGACGATGTGCCGTCCAGAGGAGAGCACACACACACACACACACACACACACGCACCAAGTTGCCGTGGCCGTTCAAATTCCTTTACAGCGTGGATCCTGGAGGTCTCGACCCATTCCCCGAGACCGGGTTTTCGTCCCTCGTCGCTTTCTGACAGGTCCTGGGGCCCGGCGAGGGCCCCCGGAGGCCGATAACACCAGAAGATCATCCGTCGTGAATTTTTGTTTCGATTTTGACGACGACGACGACGACGACGACGACGACGACGACGACGCATTTTCGAAGCGAGCGCCTCCGCGCGCGCGCGCGCCGCCGCCCACCTGGTGCGCTGCTGCTCACAGGTGCTCCAGCACGGGAGCCCTGGCCTGCTTGGGAGGGCGCTTGTTTTGAGGTAGACGAGGAAAATGAGCCTCCTCCTCCTCCTCCTCCTCCCCCTCCGCCTCCTCCTCCTCCTCCTCCTCCTCCTCCTCCGCCTCCGCCTACTCCGCCTCCGCCTCCACCTCCTCCGCCTCCTCCTGCTGTCAGGTTGTTCGGGCAGGCCTGCTTTTTTGGGGGGGGACACTGCGTATTACGACTCTGGGAAAGGGTGCGACGTCCCCGCCAGCCCGCAGGACAGAGCCTGCGGGCTGTGCAAACGTGGAGCGGCGATACTCGAATGCAGAGAAGGGGGGGGAGGAGGAGGAGGAGGAGGAGGAGGAGGAGGAGGAGGAGGAGGAGGAGGAAGGAGGGGAGGAGGAGGAGGAGAGGAGGAGGAGGAGGAGGAGGGAGGAGGAGAGGGGAGGGAGGAGGGAGGAGGGTCGTACACATGTCGGCCTGCTGGGAAGGGCACGCGGGGCCGCCGGGCGCTGCCTGGCCAGCGAGAGCACCGCACCGCTTCGGCCTCCCAGCGCCGCGGGAAAACCGCGGCGAAGGCCTTTGGAAGGGGAAGGGCCACGGGGGGGCCATTGCAGAGCCGAAGCCAGGACCAGGACAAAATCGGAGCAGGATAAATCGGAGGTCTCTGAGATCTGGCGGCCCTGGAGGATGTATCGGGCGCCGCGGCCGTTCCAGAGCGTTCCGGAGCGATCTGAGATCGCTCTGGAACTTTCTGGAACCATTGATCCCCGTCCTCGCCCCGCCCGACCTTGCCGGGCCCCTGAACCTTCGAAAAACTGACTCGGATGAAAAGCCCGTCCGCGGGAAGGGACCCAGGCCTCCGGGAGTCCCCGCTGCGAACAAAAAAACACGATGGCGGAGGTCTTGGTTGCCTCAGGGTGGACGGACCGAGGCGCAGTGGGTGACGAGAGCGGGCGGGGTGCAGGACGACCCTGGGAAGACAGAAGCAGCATCGCTGCACTGCCCAGGGTGCCTGGAGCCCTCCTACCCCTGCCCCTCCTCCTGCCCCTTCTCCTGCTCCTGTTCCTCCTCCTCCTCCTCCTCCTCCTCCTCCTCCTCCTCCTCATCATCATCATCATCATCATCATCATCATCAGCAGCAGCAGCAGCATCATCATCATCATCACCACCACCACCACCACCATCATCATCATCATCATCATCATCATCAGATTCATCTTCATCTTCATCATCATCATCATCATCATCATCATCATCATCATCATCATCATCATCATCATCATCACCATCATCATCATCATCATCATCCCCCTCCTCCTCTTCCTCCTCCTGCTTTCCTCCTACCCCTGCCCTTCCTCCTCCCTCGTTCTCCTCCTCCTGCTGTCAGGTTACTAGGGAAGGCTGGCCTTGGCGCCTGAGTGCTGGGGTATCGCGGGGGGCATTGCTTCACTTGGAGGGTGGGGATGGGGGGGGGCACACCACTATCGCCTGGTCCCTCGGTCAGTTGCGAGCGCAAAAGGAGCACGCCTACGGGCACTACCCCCCCTGGTCTGGCCCAAATGGAACATGTTGGCTGTTCGGCTCGCCCGCCAGCAGAATGTTTCTCAAATGGTCAATACAACAAGGAGAGGTCCGAGGGATTGCATGGACGAGGCCTCGAGCTCCTGTTCCTTCTTCCCATCCTCATTCTCCCCTTGCTGATGCTCAAAATTCTGTTCCTCACAATCGCCATCATTGACAAAAAGAAGATGATCATCAACGTGAACGGAATCGGCCTCATCGTTCTAACCGTCAACATGCTCATCCTCCTCATCGTCATCAGCACCATCATCACCATCACCACCAACATCATAATCATCAGCATCATCATCAACAGCAGCATCATCATCATCATTATGAGCATCATCGTCATCATCATCAGCATCATCATCATTAGCATCAGCATCAACATCATCAGCAGCAGCATCAGCATCATCATCAGCAGCAGCATCATCGTCACCATCATAAGCATCATACTCTGAAACAGCATCATAATCGTCATGGTCGTCGTCAGCATCATCATCATCACCAGCATCATCATCATCATAATCGTCATCATTATCATCAGCAACATCATCGTACTCATCATCAGAATCAGCATCAACGGCATCACCACCACCATCATCATCATCATCAGCAGCAGCATCATCTGAATCATAATCATCAGCATCATAATCATGATATTAATCTCCTCCATCCTCATCACCATCATCAGCAGCATAGTCGTCATCATCATCGCCATCATCATCGTCGTCATCATCTTCAGCAGAAGAATAATCACGCGTACCATCATCAACATCATCATCAGCAGCAGCATCAGCAGCACCAGCATCAGCATCAGCATCATCATCAGCATCTGCAGTAGCATCACCATCCTCACCATCATCATGGTCATCATCATCAGCAGAAGCATCATAAACATCAGCATCATCAGCATCATCAACATCGTCATCATCAGCAGCATTATCATCATCGTCGATATCATCAGCATCATCATCAGCAGCAGCATCCTCCTCATCCTCATCAGCGTCAGCATCATCATTATCATCATCCGCATCATCATAACCATCTCATTCATCTTGCTCTTGATGCATCCCTGCCCTCCTCATCCTGTCCGTTATCATCCACCTCCTTCTCCCCCTGATCTTTTTCCTTCTCCCGTACTCCTCCCCAACCTCGTCACCTTGCCTTCGTCCTCCTCCTCATCATCTTTCTCCGCTTCCTCATCCTCATGCCTCTGTTCCTGCCTCCCCCTACTCCTGATCAATCTCCTCCTCCTCCACCTCCCCTCCTCCTCCCTGTTATTCTCCTCTTCCTCCTGCCCCTCCTCCTCCTCCTCCTCCTCCTCCTCCTCCTCCTCCTCCTCAGGCTCTTTCCGCCTCCTCCGCCTCCTCCCCCTCCTTGCAGCAACTCTTCCTCGTCGCACCACCAGGCGTGCGGCAGTGTGGGCCGGACGCGCTGCATGGGACTTCCTCACCGCTCGTGATCATAAAGCTTGACATTCCAACAGCTGCACGGATGGAGGGCGAATGGTTTTGACACACACACACACACACGCCATTGCGATGCGATGGGCTCTCGTCAGTGCGCCACGCACAGTTGCCTGTAAAACTCCCAGGAGATCCACAGATAAACAGCGGGTGACTTCTCGATTTGCCACGTGTGGCTCTCGCTTTTGCGCTGCGCACATTTATCTTTGTTTGTTTTTAAGCGCAAGTCATTTCCAAAAAATGTGGCCATCTCCGTAGTGCCGAGCATATTCGCCTCAAAAGCTTCAACAGCTACACGAATAGAGGGAGCTTCCTTTCCAGCACCAGGGTCCCGCTTAAGCCTTCATTTAATGGAAGGACCAAGGATGCCCGAAAATGCAACCGCCCAACAACTGCACGGATGGAGGGCTACTCCACTTCAAAACGACGCTCTCGCTAGAGTCATCTTAGATTGACGAGAGACACGCCAATAAAATAAAATGTTGTGGAACATCTACACATATGGAAGCGGTTTCCAGAAGGGTGCTCTCGATTGACACTTCTTTAATTGTCGGCGAGCGCGGGGGGGAAGTGAAAAGGGGCGGGCCTTGTCAAAAGGCTCGGAAGTCCCCAAGCTTTCTGGAAGGTTTTTCTAAGCATTCCCCGAAGACGAAGAAAACTTCTCAGAAGGCGCGAGGGCTTCTGAAAAGTCCCGCCGCCTTCTGAGAAGGCCTTCTATTTCTCATTCGCCCTCTCGCTCGCCGCCGGTTTGAGCGTTATGGTCAAACCCACATCATGTGGCTAGAAAGATCGATAGCGACTCTGTTTCGAAACTGAGCTTTCGCCCGAACGACAAGCCCACGGGCGCTTCTGCGGAGAGGGTTTGGGCCGGGATGGGGGTTTTGCGGCATCGCGGGCGAGTCATAGATACAATATGACACACTTCCTCTTCTCTTTTTGGCCAGACCTTCTCCCCTTAGCACTCAGAGCCTAACAGGAGGCAGGGTCACCACAGTTGGGCCCCTAGGGGGGGACCAAAACATGTGTCAGCCTTAAAGATACAATGAGGTCGACGCACACGCCAGACCCCGCATGCGGGGGTAAGGCTCAGTGGGAATGCCCTCCCCCTCATTATTATTATCCACGCCCTCGTTCACCGCATCTTTCTCCTCTCATCGCCCTCATCCTCCATATCACTCCCCACATAGTGCTTGCACTTAGGGGCCTTCCCTTGTGGAATAAGGGGCTGGCCCTGACGGTCGGTCTGGCGGCTATGTTGCCGCCGCCGCCGCCCCGTCGCCGCCTCGTTGCCTCCCGTCGTCTGGGCCCGAAGGTCGGCCTGGCGGCTATGTTGCCGCCGTCGCCGCCCTTTGCCGCTTCGCATAGATTGCACCGCACAGGTTGCACCGCATAGATTGCACCGCATAGATTGCACGACACAGATTGCACCACATAGATTGCACCACATAGATTGCACCACATCGGTTGCACCACGTAGATTGAACAACATAGATCGTACCACCTAGCTTGCACCACATACATTGCATAACATAGATAACACTACATAGATTGCACAATCTAGCTTGCACCACATAGGTTCCGCCGCACAGTTTGCGTCACACAGGTTGCTTCACATGGACTGCCCAACCCAAGTTGCACAACCTAGATCGCATGGCATAGATTGCACAACTGAGATGCCACAACATAGGTCGCACCATATAGGTTGCACCACATGGAAGGTACCGCTTACAGTGCTCCACATAGATTGTACAACATATATCGTTCCACACAGGTTCCACACACATGTTGCGAGAAACACACAGCTTGGGGTCCTCGCTGGCTAACATTGTTACTACGACTATTATTAGGGCTAGTATGTTTCTTATTATCATCATACCCGCCCTTGTTCACCGCGTCGTTCTCCTTCTCCTCACTCTCCTCCTCCTGACTGCAAAGTTCCGAGGGCGCCGACCTTGTGCGCGTCGACGAGAGAGACGCTGCGTGGGCGGCCGGCGACGCCGCTGCGGTACAGCAGGGGT
>CAUYUJ010009291.1:17500-92500 GCA_963575745.1 Prorocentrum cordatum
GGGTAAAGCGTAGGAGGAGAAAGAGGAACAAGGGGAAGACCGCGACCAAGTTGCCGTTTCGTGGCAAGATGCGACACACAGTGTCAAGCCACGTCATGTCAAGTATTAGGCTGCACCTCAAAATCACCGCAGTTAGCCCGCAAATGGCGGCCGCAAGAAAAGAGGAGCAGAAAGGGCCAAACGGCAACGGAAGATATAAGAGGAAATTGCGACAAACAAGACATGAACTGGCATAGGGAAACTTACAACGTCAAGCAAACGACCGAGAGAGCGGACGCGGAGGAAGAGGATAAGGATGAGGGGGAATTGGAAATTGCGGGGGTTGGAAGCTGCACGGGGAAATGGACGACAGCAAAATTACCCATTGCGGGGCTTTCACTCTTCATACAGTAGGCAGATATGCGTCGACGCTCGGGCCAAACAGGGCCTATTTGGATCGGGGTTGTGCGGGGGAGTGAACAGCTTTGGCGGGGAAGAGAGACCAAAGGAAGGAAGAAACCATAACTGTCCAACCACAAGCACATTCTAGATTCGGCATGGAGACACCGTCGTTGTCTGACCTGACGGGCACGCGCGTAGGGGCGCGGGATCATCCACTGTGATGGCGAGCTCGGTCGTGCTCTTAAAAGCGACACTGGAAAGGCTCACGCGCGTGAGCGATTATGGTGTGAGTTAACCCGTGCCACATTATGTGATGTTGGTGACCTCGGGCCGCAAGCGTGGCGCCTCAAAGCCTGTCCTGAGACTTAGGCAACATTATGGCCCCGGGATCACGTGGACGGTTTGGTGGAAATGTAGTGCCTTGACCTGGTAGGTGGGAAGGCGATGGATGGAGATGGACCTTGACGGACGCGCGCGCTCTCTTGGCACCACCGCCTCGAAGCCCCAAGGCGGTCACGATCCGCGGGAGCCGCTCCGATCACAGCCACTGCCGGGCTCGGCACTGCCCCTGGGCGAGGCGGCTGCTGCGGCTCGTCGGCGCAAGCCGCGCAGGGGGCCGCGCCGGCGCGACGGCGCTTGACCTTCTCCCCAACCCTGCAGGTCTTCTTCTGCTTCTTGGAAGATTGTCCGGCGGGCGAGGAAGACCGCGAGCTCCGAATCGCGTGCGAGCTCCGAATCGCGTCCCGCATGTGTTTCTTCTTGAGGCGGAACTGGTTGGCCGGGAAAGGGCACCGCTGCTCCAGAGGTCGTTGGGCAGCGTCTTGCGCAAGCCATACTCAATTTTCGTCTCGTCGAAACCGCGACCCTGGAACACCTGGACCCTGGTGTTGCTGCAGAACCTCTGCCATATCTCCGGGCGCGGTCCGCTGCTCGCCACTCTCGTACGTGATGGAATGGACGGTCTCGAAACGACCTGGCTGGATTCGGAAGATCAAGTGAATGTTCCAGGCCTTGGCCCGAGCTGCCTGGAGCTCGGTGGACCCCCTGAGGTCGGCGCGAGACTTGCCCAGCTCGTCCAGGGTATGGTCCCTCGCAAGCTCGATGGCATGGCCGCGCCTGCTGGAGCTTAACCGTTGTCTTGCCCACAAAGTCATAAGGGTTGGTGACGAAGTCGCGAATGCGGGGGTATCGATGCAGGCAGTTCGAGATCTCCCCAGCAAGCCCGCGCACGAAGGCACAGACGAATCGAAAACTGGCCCCGAAACGATCCTGTAGGTTTTAAGCCGCAGGGCAGCCCGACAACTCCCTCTCCAGGTGCAGGCCGACCTGGCGCATCGCAGCTTTGAGGTGCCCAAGCTTCTGGATGCTCTCGTCGTTGGGGTGGTCACGCAGCCGCTGCCCGTACCCCAGGAGCACGCGACGTTCGAAATCCCCGTGCCGGAGAGCGTGGTCTGGAAGGGGACGAAGATGTGGCGGAAGACGCTGTGGAGCCTGCGGGGAGAAGACAACCGCCCGGTGCGCTCACAGAAAGGCTTTCCATGCCAGGGCACAGCAGGACATGTGTCTATCCAGTTGCTCCGAGGCCTGCCGATTGAGGTAGATCCTGTCGAGGCGCGAGCGTGCGCTCGCGGACGCAGGTGTAGGCTCATTCTGAAACACCTCGCAGAGGCTGAAGGGAGAGCACAGTCCTGACTGGAAGTGCCGCTTTTCCCCCTATGCCCCTGGCCCCGGAGGCCCGCGCAGTGGACAAGGCCTGGCGCCCAGCCTGCTGGGTCGGGTCATCATCATCATCATCATCATCATCATCATCATCATCATCATCATCATCATCATCATCATCATCATCATCATCATCATCATCATCATCAATATCAACATCATCATCATCATCAGCAGCAGCAGCATCAGCAGCAGCATGATCATCAGCAGCGTCATCATCAGCATCAGCATCATCATCATCATCATCATCATCATCATCATCATCATCAACAGCATCATCACCATCATCAGCAGCATCATCACCACCACCATCATCAGCAGCATCATCATAAGCATCATGATAATCATCATCATCATCAGCATCATCATCCTCATCATCATCATCATCATCATCATCATCATCATCATCGTCGTCGTCATCATCATCATCATCATCATCATCGTCATAGTCATCGTCATCCTCATCATCATCGTCACCGTCATCGTCGTCATCATCACAATGCTCTGCGTCGTCGCCATGGTCATCATCATCGTCACAATCACCACAACGATGAAATTATCATCAACATCGCCAGCACCACCATCGTCACCATCATCAGCAACAACATCTAAGTGTCATCAACATCATCAGCAGCATCAGCATCATCACCATCAGCAGCATCAGCATCATCGTCATCGTCATCGTCATCGTCATCATCAGCTGAATTACATGATTCATCGTCATCACCATCACGATCACCATCATCGTCATCACCAGCATCACCCTCCTGATCATCGTGATCAGATTCCTCCTGCTCCTCCTCCTCCTCCTCCTTCTCCCCCTCCTCCTTCGCCTCCTCTTCATCACCTTCTCATCTGCCCCCCAATACTATTCCTCCTCCTCGTCTTCCTCCTCGTCCTCCTCCTGCTGACCAGCCCCCCTGAAAATCCTTTTAAAAAAACCTCCAGCATCTCAGTCAACAATCGTCAATGCAACGGCGTCCCCACGCCCGCGCCCACGCCCGACTGCGGCGACGGTCGGCGTCAGCGGCGGCCAGCCAGCTCGGCCGCGCGCCGCGGCCGACATTCCGCTGACGCTGTGCCCCCCACGCAGAACCAACCCCTCAGGGTGAGCGCAAGGAGGAAGAGGATCGAGGCCAGGATAGAAGGCCGAGATTCTGGCGTCTCGTCTGTCGCTCTTGGGCCTCTAGCAACCTGAAAAAGCCTCGAGGGATCGGATCGGATCGGACCGGATTCGAACTCACGGAAATATAGCGTCGCTTCAATGTCAGGAGGAAGCGAGAGAGTTGGAGAACAAATGGATGTTCGTAGAAGAGCGAGGGAGGGGTGCAGGGGGGCAGGGTGGTAAGGAAATGGGAGGGCAAGAGAAAGGGAATGGGAGAGGAGGGGAGGGGAGGGAGGGCAAGGAATGGAAGCAGAGGAAGGGGGGCAAGGAAAAAAGGGAGGAAGGGAGAAAGAAAAATAGATTGATAAAGATGCAGAGAGCGAAAGAGAGAACGAGGAAGAGGAGAAGGAGGAACTCTGGCACCCTGAGCGCCTTGTTCCTGATGCTGTTCTTCTTCACCCACATCACGTCCTTGCGATCCCGTTCCTCCTTTTCCTCCTCCTCCTTGTCCTCCTCCTTCCTGTCCTCCCCGTCTCCCCCCTCCCTAAAATTCACCCTCCTCGCCGCCCTTTTCCCATCCTCATCATCATCCTCACCATCACCGCCACCACCACTATAAGCATCACCATCACCATCATAACATCCATGCATCAATACCACCACCGCCATCATCCCTGCTCCTGGCAAGGTCACCCTGGCCGTGGGCAAGACACGATCCACGAGGCATGCTCGCCAACGACCAGAAAGCCCTGGAGCCCTCCATCTTTTTGTCTCTCTCTCTCTCTCGTTATCTCTGTCTTCTTATGTGTGAACGATCATGAAATACGCGTGCAACATCACGATTCGAACCATGTTCCGTCTCGTCATCCTGTTTCTGCCACGACTACAGCAGGCACCTCCTGATGCTTCGGAGGGCACGGCATGCCGACAACGTGCCACAGGGCACATGCACATGCGAGATAGGTCTGCGCGCCGCACGCGCGCCAGCCTCCCCCGCCGAGGCTCTGCGACGCTCGATCGAGTTCTGAGGAGACAGTCCAGTGAGCCAGCCGATCCCCCTCCGAGCCAAGGGGCTCCTGCGTGAGCCTCAGGGGGGGGACCAAGCTCACGTCACCAGCCTCGAGGCTGCGCTTATTGCACGCACAGCATTCCCTGAGCTGGGCGGCCAGCTCACTCCCCGACGCTCCCCCCAAGGGCGGCAGCGCCCCGGACGGGGCAATCAATGGCTTCGGCACAGTGCTAAAGATGCGCGGCGCCCTCACGCCCCCTCCCCCGTTCCCCGCCCTCGCCCATCCCATGTTTGCGCCCAAGCGGTGTGGCGTGCCTCGCGCCCAGATGCACGGGCGATGCCTGCGCCCTCCTCCCTGACGTGACCGCGGAGCCTGCGCCGTGCCATGCGCAGTGTCTGCGCTTATGAAAGCCAGTGCCTGCAGCGCCTGCGCTGTTGCCACGGCACACGAGCGATGTCTGCACCATACGATTTGACGCGCCTGGGATTGCCGCAGGCAGCTGGATACTTCTGCTCCTTCGTCTCCTCATCAGTATCATCCTCCTCCTCCTCCTCCTCCTCCTCCTCCTTGTCCCCCTCATCCTCCTCATCCTTCTCCTTCCGCCACCTCGCCTGAGATCACGTCCTGGCCACGAACTGGGCTGACCACACATAGCCCTTCCACACACCCAAGGCACGTGCCTGGCAGATGTCTCGCGGTCAGAAAGTCGCGCATCATAGGAAGCCGCTCTGCATTGTGGGCGAAAGCCCCTGGGGACGGAGAACGACGACGCGGAGTGGACAGGGGGGAGGGGAGAGGGGGACAGAGAGGGAGGAGGCGGAGGAAGAGGAGGACCAGCAAGAGAGAGCAAGAGCAGGAGCTGGGGCAGTAGCAGGAGCAGGACTAGCAGGAGGAGAAGCAGGAGAAGGAGGCAAACGGGCGTCGAAGAATGAGAAGGGAAGGACGGGGGGGAGGAGGAGCCCCTGTCAAGAGAGGTCGTTCCTGTCCTCTGCCCAAATCCCCACCCAGATCCCCTCCGAGATTGGGAACTGGTGCAGGTTGAGCACGATGGCCCCGTTGTAGTCCAGCGTCACCGGGCAGAGGAGGGAGGAGGGAGGAGGGAGGAAGCAGGCAGGAGGGGGCAGAGGTGGCGAAGGAGGCCAGCCCTACGTGTCCAGGAGGAAAGCAAATCGTGTCGCGCCAGGCGCGGCCATCGTGGGGCTAGGCTGGGGAAGGGGAGCGCGAGAGGGGGGGAGGGGGGGCGAGGCAGGGGGTTAGGGAGAGGGCGAAAAGGAAGACAAGGCGATGACGGCGAGTGGAGGGGGGTGGTGGACGAGGCGGGGGGGAGTGGACGCGGCGGACGAGGGGCAAGCACTCACTATCCTCTCCTCCTCCTCCTCCTCCTCCTCCTCCTCCTCCTCCTCCTCCTCCTCCTCCCTCCTGCTCCTCCTCCTCTCCCCCCCCCTCCTCCCCCTCCTCCTCCTCCTCCTCCTCCTCCTCCTCCTCCTCCTCCCCTCCTCCTCCTCCTCCTCTCCCCTCCTCCTCCCCTCCTTGTTCTCCTCCTCCTCCTCGCTCATCCTTCCCCCCCCTCTTCCTCCTCCTCCTCCTCTACCTCCTCTCCTCCTCCTCTCCTCTCCTCCTCGTCCTCCCTCCTCTCCTCCTCCGCCTCCTCCTCCCTCCTCCTCCTCCTCCTCCTCCTCCTCTCCTCCTCCTCCTCCTCCTCCCCTCCTCCTCCTCCTCCTCCTCTCCTCCTCCTCCTCCTCCTCTCCTCCTCTCCTCCTCCTCCTCCTCCTCTCCTCCTCCTCTCCTCCTCCTCCTCCTCCTCCTCCTCCTCCTCCTCCTCCTCCTCCTCCTCCCTCCCTCTCCCCCTCCTCCTCCGCGTCATCATGATGATGATCATCATCATCACCAGCAGCATCACCAACAACAACAGCATCATGGGCACCTTCATCGGCACCAGCATCAGCAGCACCACCATCACCAATTTCATTACCAGATTCATCATCAGCAGCGTCATCATCAGCATAATCAGCATCACCATCAGCATCATCATCCTCTCAATCCTCAAAATCAGCATCGGTACCATTGTCGTCGTAGTCCCCGTCGTCACCGTCACCAGCTTCACCAACATAACCATCCCAATATGCATCATCAGCATAATCAGCACCGTCATCAACATCATCATTATACTCTTCATCGGCAGCATCACCCTCATGTTCATCATCGTCGTAGCATCATCACCCGTGTCAGCATCGGCGTCATCATCACCCTGACCGCAACCATCCGTCATACTCACATCCATCACAACAGCAGGAGCATCGTCGCCAGCGTCGTCAGCGACAACCTATTCATCGTCGTCGGCATCACCAGCATCGTCATCATCATTATCATCCTCAGCATCATCCTCATCATCGTCACCACCACCTCCATCACCACCACCACCAGCATCATCATCATCAGCAGCAGCAGCAGCATAATCGTCATCATGATCATTACCATTATCATCGTCATCGTCGTCATCAGCATCACACACATCACCATCGCAATCGTCATCCTCAGATCAACCATAATCATAACAATCGCCAGAACCAACATCATCATGATAACCTGTATTCCTGGTCCTCCTCCTCGTCATCATCCCCTCCTCATACACCTCCCCTCTCGCTTATTCTTTGCGTTGGACAAGCTTTGAACAAAGATCGCAGCGTCGTGCAACATGACTCTTATGGGCAAACGAAGAATCCCAGAGGCAGCCAAGTGCAACTCCAAAAAGGTGTGACTGGGTGCTAGAAGGTGAGAAGAGAGAAAAAGGAGTGGAAAAAAGAGGCCCACAAGGGAGCTGAACCAGGATGCCCTGACGGAGCAGGCACACGCGAGGTAACCCCCACCAACTACCATCTCACTTACCCCAATCCCTTCCACGGTTGCTGTAAGAGCCGTCGCCGAGGGATGATGTACACATAGGTTGGCAGCGCTCCTCCGACCTCCACCACCGCCCTCTCGAACAAACCGTTGTCAATGACACTCACCCAAACAAGTCCCAGGCCCTGACCGAGGGCAGTGCTGCGAAGGCTAATGCAAGATGCCCTGAGTGGCTGGCGGATGTGGCTAGCTGTTGGCTTTCTGGCGGCTACAGGCAGGCTGCGGCGTCCAAACGGCACCAATGAGAGAATCTCCTCCGCTCCCCCTCGTCCTCCTCCTCCTTCTTCTCCTCCTCATTCCCCTCTTCCCTCTCTGCCTCCTCATCCTCATCACCGTCATCATTGTTGCCATCATTCTCGGCAGCGTGTGTGAGAGGCAGTAAAGTTCATCATACTCATGATTGGGCCTCGAGAAGGCGGGAGCACATAACCTTTCCAGCAATGATCGCGGCCTCTTTCCTGGCACGTGTGCCCGGGGTCGAGCCTGCCAGGGTAGCGTGGGTTTTTTGGGTGTGCGCCACCCTGGGCACGCCACTGTCACATCATGGATAAGTATAACCTTGCGCGCTACAGGAGTACATAGATGTATCGATGCTTATTGTGTTCCTCATCCTCCGTCTTATGTTCCCTCTTTCCAGCGAGCATTTCCACGGATAACCCGAGATTCTCAGGAACCGCAATCTCCCGAGAACACCCCAACCCCTCCGCCCCCTCCTCATTCGCCTCACCCTCCGCTTCCTCCTCCTCCTCCTCCGCATTGTCTTCCCGTTCATCCCAATCTTTCTTGACCTCCTCCTCCTCCTCCTCCTCCCTCCTCCCTCCTCTTCCTCCTCCTCCTCCGCCTTCTCCTCCTCCTCCTCCCTCCTCCTCCTCCCTCCTCCTCTCCTCCTCCCGCCTCCTCCTCCTCCTCCTCCTCCTCCTCCTCCTCCTCCTCCTCCTCTCCTCCTCCTCCTCCTATTATTATTAAGAATAACCATAATATAATAAATACTAATAATAATAATTCTAATACTTAATAATAATAGTAAATAAGTACAATAAATAATATAAAATAATAATAATAAATATACGAGTAATATTAATAGTAATAATAATAATACTATATAATAATAGCATTCCTCCTCATCCTCGTCGTCCCTCAATCCATCCTCCTCCTCCTCCTCCTCCTCCTCCTCCTCCTCCTCCTCCTCCTCCTCCTCCTCCTCCTCCTCCTCTCTCCTCCCCCTCCTCCCTCCTCCTCCTTCCTCCTCCTCCCTCTCCCTCCTCCTCCTCCTCCTCCCTCCTCCTCCTCCCTCCCTCCCTCCTCCCTCCTCCCTCTCCCTCCTCCCTCCTCCCTCCTCCCTCCTCCCTCCTCCCTCCCCCTCCTCCCTCCTCCCTCCTCCCTCCTCCTCCTTCCTCCCTCCTCCCTCCTCCCTCCTCCCTCCTCCTCCTCCCTCCTCCTCCTTCCTCCTCCCTCCTCGTCCTCCTTCTCCTCCTCCTCCTCCTCCCTCCTCCTCCTCCTCCTCCTCCTCCTCCTCCTCCTCCTCCTCCTCCTCCTCCTCCTCCTCCTCCTCCTCCTCCTCCTCCACCCGCGTCAAGGCCAGTGGCGACCAACTCCTCTCCCCCCTTCTGAGACGACGCTCTGCGCAGGCGGGGCATCATGCTCGACGGAAACAGGTGGCAGCGCTGCCGCGTCCCTCCCATGTACGCGCTGTCAGGCCCGCTGGGCGCCACCGCTGCTCCCTCCTCGACGTTACGTGCCCGCTCTCTCACCAGCCCTCTGCGGCGAGCGAGGGGTGGAAATGAGAAGGAGAAGGCCTTCTCACAGGGCTCGGAAGTCCCCGGGGCGTCTAAGAAGTGTTCTAATGTTTCCCCGAAGACACAGAAAACCTCTCAGAAGGCTGGAGGCCTTCTGAGAAGCCCCGCCGCCTTCTGAGGAGGCATTCCCCTTCTCACTTTCCCCCTCGCTCACCGCCGAACCGCTGCTCCCCCTCAACGTCACGTGCCCGCTCTCTCACCAGTCCGCCTTGTGAGGGTTCTCCGCCATGTAAAGGATGGCAGCACCCTGGTCGTGCCAGTTGTTCCTGCCACGGGCGTCATGCTCAGGACAGGGGCTGGCTGATCATCGCTGCAGTGCCACTGAGCGGAGGAGATCGCACATGAGCATGTGCATGCAAACGTGCGTCAAAGTACGTTGTCTTTCGTCGTCGATGGCATGCGTCTCCTTCTCATCATCCTAACCATCCTTCTCCTAATCCTCCTCCTAATCCTCCTTCTCCTCCTTCTCCTCCTCCTCCTCCTCATTATCCTCCTCCTCCTCTCCCTCCTACTCCTCCTCATTATTCTCATCATCCGCATCGTCCCTCTACGCCCTCCTGATCTTCATGTTGCTCCTCTCCCTTCTCCTTCGCCCCTCCTCGCTCATCAATTCTCCCTCTCACCGCCTCCCATCTCACTGATCATTCACCTCCCCTCCTCCCTCACTGCCCCCTCTTCGTTCCTCTCCCCTTCTCCCATGTTCATCCTGCCCCCCCATCACCCCCTCATCCTCTCATCCCGTATTCATCCTCATCTCGCCTTATCCCCTCGCCCCCAGAAAACTTTCTGAGAAGCTCAGAGGACCACAGAAGACGGTCATCCTCCCTTCTCCCCACTCAGGGAGGACGGTCTGAGCCCCTCGGCTGAGCCCAGCCGCACGGGTTTCCAACACTGACTGGCTTCAACATCGGTGCTCTTCCAATTCCCCTCCCTTGAAGGGCGGGGCGGGTAAACGGCTCTGGGGGGGCTCCACGGGGGCACCCCGGGTGTTATGGAGTTGCAGGGGGAGGAGGAGGAGGAGGAGGAGGAGGAGGAGGAGGAGGAGGAGCTTTTTTTTCTCTCCTCCAGGGCACTCGAAGCGTCCCCCCTGCGTCCCGCTGAGGTCCAGGCAAGGCCGCCCCGCCGAGGCCTCGGCCGACGCGGCGGCCCTCGGGCGCGGGCCGCGGCGGCCGGCGGGACGCCAGGGGGAGGAGGAGGAGGAGGAGGAGGAGCTTTTTTTTCTCTCCTCCAGGGCACTCGAAGCGTCCCCCCTGCGTCCCGCTGAGGTCCAGGCAAGGCCGCCCCGCCGAGGCCTCGGCCGACGCGGCGGCCCTCGGGCGCGGGCCGCGGCGGCCGGCGGGACGCCGGGGGGCGCGCGGGGGCGACTTGTGCACGCGCCCACGCGCCGCCCGACGGGCGGGACGTGTGCGCGCCCTCGGCTCGCGCGTGCAGAGGGGGGAGCGCAGGCCAGCTGCGCCCGACGCCGATGACCACACTGTGGCTCTTCTGGCCATTGTGCACGGGTGCTGGGGGGAGCGGAGGAGGAGGAGGAGGAGGAGGAGGAGGAGGAGGAAGCGGAGGAGGCGGAGGAGGAGGAGGCTGAGGCGGAGCAGGAAGCGGAGGAGGAGGAGGAGGAGGAGGAGGAGGAGGAGCACGAGGAGTAGGAGGAAGGGTGCGACCGCCTCACTTCACGGAGGCCAGCAGCAGCAGCGCCTGGTTGATTGCAAGCTCAGGCATGAAATAGGTGAGGACCGGGAACATCACGTTCTGCACGGGCCCGATCCAGCGGATGAAGAAGGAGGTGCGACGGTGGAACACGACGGCCCGCACGCAGTTCCTGTAAAAGGCGGGGCACACCATGAGCTGCAAACTGCGCCTGAAGCCGTTCCACGCGTCCGCGCCAATGCACCTCAGCGGTGGTTCCTTGCACTCCGGCGCCTTTGGGAGGTTCTCGGGACTGTTGCCGAACCAAAGGAAGCAGCAGGGGTGCAGCACATCCAGGGCGATGAACGTGACAATGAGGATGTTGATGAACTCGGCGTGAGGCGTCAGGCCAACCCAGAACAGAATGTTGGTGATGATGCCGCCGAACACCAGCAGCAGGGTCCAATACTGAGTGATGGCCTTCGAGACCGCACCACGATCTCCTCCCACCCAGTAGCTGATGTCAATGCCAAGCATCCGATTCTTCAGGAAGTCTGAGATTCCCATGAGGATCGAGTACAGTGTGAGCGGGGCGGTAATGTAGAACAGCTGGGTGGTACGCCAGATGTTCGTAAGGCTCAGGAAGAACACCTCGTTGGCTGCCATGCTCTGATCCATCCGATACCGCAAGGTCGCAGATATAACTAAGGACCAGCTCAAGGCTTGGACAATCCAAGAGAAGACCATCATACCCTGTGGCTCGAAGACGTAAGTTTTGGGGAAGAAGACCGTGTAGTAGTTGAAGAACACCCAGAAGAACGCCGTCCAGAACCACAAGAAGTACGTAAGGTTGTCCATGGTGATGGCAAGGCGTGCCCACTGCGCCATAGAGACTGGAAACCGGGTCCGGCGCTGCTTCCGTTTACGGCCGCCACACGTGGTGTGGTGAAACATGTAAGAGATCGTTGTCACTATCATAATGACCACGACACACATGAAGACCAAGGTAAGCCACAGCTCCACCTGCAAGAATATCTCCAGCCACTGCGCCTGAGCGAAGGCAATCGCAAACCCGTTCTGCACGCACCACTCCGCCTGAGCGTTTGCAAAGTCCTGGTAGAATGTCAGCAACGAGTCGTCTCCCAGCAGCGTCTCACTGATGAGGCGGAACAGCGGTGCGTAGGACCCATACGCCATAACAAGGAGGGACCCCAGGAAGCTCAGAAAGAGAAGGAATGTCATCCAAATCATGTGGATGCCCTGCTCGCAGCCCATAAAGGTTTGCAACGAGAGGACGACGCCACCCTCTGCCCAGCGCTGTACTGCGGCCAAATAGTCAACTGGATCCTTGGCCATTCCGTATGCGAGGCGCCTGTTAATGTACTGGGAGTGCTTACCCTTGACCACGCGGTCAAGACTGGACGCTGTGTCTTCAACTTTGCAACTCTCGTGGAAGAAGCGGTGCTCGAAAATTTGATGAAAGCCCTGGCGGCGCCACTCGATAGAGTCCATCTCCCAAATACTGTTTGTACCCTTGATACCTGCACGCCTGTCACGGATGAGCCACGTTCCGCCAGTACCACAGGAAGACACGCCGCCGCAGCAATTACGCAACATGCAGTTCATGCGGAAGAAGTTTGAATTGTTGGTATCCAGGTAGTCAACCTCGTCGGGCATCTCGGGGAAGTACTGCGGGCACTGGGTGAAGGCAACTCTGGGGTTCACCTTATTGGACTTCTTCATGAAAAAGAAGGGGATAGTCTCCTGCATGAAGTCGGGCTGGAATTGATGGCGGGCATCAGCGATTCCAAAGAGGCTGTACTTGAACCTCTCTTCAGGCGGCTGCTCACCATCCACTGCCTCGGGCCGCACTTCCTCCATTTCCTGCCTGCAGGAGTAGTCGAAGAGATAGTTCTCCACGAAGTTCAGACCGCCAGCCTTGCCGCGGCTGGTACGCAGCGGAACGATGTACTTGCGGTTATCGGTATCACCGTCCACGAACTCCTGCGCGCTCTGCCGCCACTCGAGCCACGTCTTCTGGGACCTGCTCTCGTCGACCTGGGGGATCTTGTAGTACCACACGCCACGGGCAACGTGCTGCACTTTAAGCGTCCGCTCGTCCTCGTCCGGCTTTGCACGGGCAAGGTAGTGCATGATGTAGATCGGCTTGGGCGCCATGGTCGAGACGCTGTCCTCGGACTCGGAGGCCTCCCGAAGCTGGCCCTTATGGCACTCCACGTCGTCGAGGTGCATCGGCACCGGGGCCTCGGCGGCCATTGCCTTGCAGGCGACCTTCTTCTCGCCCACGGCCAGCTCCGCGCGGAGTGCGTGCAGTGCGGTCTCGAGCTCGGCCGCCTCGTGGTAGCCGTCCACCCCGACGTCGGAGCCCCTCGGCCAACCGTTGCGCACCTGCAGCGTGCGCAGTGCCTCGAGGCCGGCCAGCCGGTCGATCTTGGCCTCCAAGAAGTCGGCCTCCTTCTTGTTGCCATCTGGGTCCTCCTTGCGCAATTTCGCAGCCTTCACGGCAATCTTGTCGGTGTCGCAGCCTGCCAGCGTTGTCTGCCGCGTCTGCTCCGTCCACAACTTCGTGAACATCTTCAGGTTGCCGGCCTTGTAGCCGTGGCGCGCGCGCCTCGGGGAGCGCTTGCCCCCGCTGTTGCCTGTCATGGGCACGTCTGGGATTTTATCCAGCACGTCCACGAGCTTCCTGAACATAATCTTCTGCGGGTGCCGGTGACCCTCGTCGGCGAAGACGATGTGGAAGTGGCTCCTGCAGTTCTTCGGCATGCCAGAGATGCCACCGACCAGGTTTCGCAAGACGACGGCTTTCGACTCGCCTCCGCTGGGGCAGCACACGGCTATGTACTTGAGCTCGTCGGTCATCTCCGGGCTGTATGTCTTCGAGTGCTTATAGGGAATGAAGAGGCCTGGGAAATATGTCACCAGCTTCACCGCGAAGCCAAGCAGCAGCACAAACATGAAGCTGTTCACGGCCATGCCGTCGTTGACGGGCGGCTCGAACTCCTCCGGGGAGTCGACCAGGTCGTCTGCCGAGATCATACCGTCCATGCACTTGTGCAACCTCGGAGTCTGCTGCTCCATGCAGGCATACGCGCAGCGACCCGTGACGGCGATGCAGCGGTCGTTGAAGGGCGGGCCGGCAACCTCCTGGCCAGGGTTGAAGTTGAAGCCGTCCTGGTAGGTGCTCGTGTTCACCGCGCACGCCACCAGGTACAGCGCCCCGCGCGCCGCGAAGCACAGGTCGGGCTTCATCGTCACGGAGTTCTTGTTGTGGAACTGCATCTTGAAGCGGGCCGAGTTCACCTCCACGGGGTGCGCATCCGTCGTCGAGGTGAGGTCCGACGCCGACACCTCTTCCTCCTCCTCCAGCTCGGGGAGGTACGGCTCGGGACCCACCGGGAGCTGCGGCGGATCGGCCTGGTAGAGCTTCCTCCAGGTACCGTTGCCGAAGCCATGCGGGACGTCGGCCCACGGGGACACGGTGGAGGTGAGGACGTAGGCGTGGGGGACCGCCTCCCGCCCAATGCTGGAGCCGCCCAGCACCACGTCCTGGAGGAGCACCTCCAGGCGCGGGAGGCTGTCGTACAGCGTCGTCGCCTTGATGGGGCCGCTGGGGCCGTCGGTGCTCTTGTACTGGCACTTCTGGCAGGGCCACCTCGACATCTGGGTGGAGGCGGTCTTGCACTCCTTGTTCGCCGCGTCGCCCGGCCAGTCCAGGCAACCGCGCAGGACCACCTTGCCCTCGAAGCTCGCGTTGAGCTGCACCCCCGCCACCGTCGACAGCCCCGCCTCGTTGCCCACGTCGATGATGCCGTCCGTGGCGCCGGGGAGGTCGCCCGCCAGGGGGTTCGAAGCGCACGGCCAGCCCGCCACGCCACCCACGGCGTCGCAATACTGCTCGATGTGCTCCGTCGTCATCGTCTGGCTGTCCTCCTGCTGGTGCCAAATCACGCTCGCAGCCTTCCACGTCACGCACACCATCACGTACACGGGCTGCGAGGCGTAATTGTCCTCGTTGGGGTCAATAGAAGCCGTGTCCGAGGAGTCCGTGGTATCAGTCTCGAAAGGCGGGCGGGTGCAATTGTCCGTGATGTACTGGTACACGGGTGCCTCATCGGCGTCCGTGCTAGGAAAATAAGGCATCGGTGTCGAATCCAACCGGTCGGAAGCGATCCACCACTTCTCGAAATCGTTGGAGGCGATCAGCACCGGGTAGGCCGTGTGCTCGAAGTTTGGCGCGGTCAACGACATCTCCACATTGAAGTTCATCTCTGTGGAGATCATGCCATTCCACCCCCTTGAGCAAGAGTGGTTGCAGCCACTCCACGTCTGCGGAATGTCAGACATGGTGATAGAGTAGCCCTGGTGGGCCCCAGCATCCTGCACCCACAGCTGGTCAAGGAGGGGAGGGAACCTCTCGTACTGCCAGTGCCAGTTCTCGAGGGGCATGGGGGATGTAACCATGAACTTCAGGAACAGCGCGAAGAAGAAGACAAAGCTGAAGAACACCAGCACGTAGCACCAGTAGCAGCACCCGCCCTTGCCCTTCCCGCAGTGCTGCCTCATGAAGTTGCACCACGGCTCCTTCTCGACCTCGTAGTCCTCGTCGTCGGAGTCGTCCTCCTGCGACTGCATGCTCCGCGAGTCCCGCGTGCGCCGGTGGAAGATTGACGGCAGCCGCAGCCCGCTCCCTATAGAGCGGCCCCTGTTCGTGGCATCGTCCAGGGGCGGCGCCGTATCCTCTATGACCTCGTCGATCGAGCTGACGGCGCCGCCGGCAGGGGCAGCGATGACCTCCAGCACCTCGGCCGAGTGCACCTCGCCCGAAGGCACAGCAGGAACGGCTCCCGCGGAGGAAGCAACCATCGATGTCATGGCTGTCGCGGGGGGGGGCAGTACTTATGACTGTCGGGGGATGCGAGACCTGCTGCCGCTGGCGAGAGCTGATGCGCGGCGAGCTTGAGCCAAAATGGCTACGGAGGAGGAGGTGGAAGGAGGAGGAGGAGGGGAGGCAGCTTCTGTATCTGGTCATGATAATCCCCGCCTCGTAGGGCCAGGCCCAGGCCGAAACAGGCAGGCATGGTCGGCACGGCTATGACTTCGAGATGCCTCGAGGCCCAGACCTCCGCCGATGATGACAAAATCGTTGACGCCGCAGCTCCAAACTTTACACCTGGTATCCCACTTCAAACTTTGGCCGGCTCCAGTTACACTGGGTACGTACGCCAACGCTGACCTCTCTTAGGGGGTCCACCTTTACTTCCGCCAGGGAGGCTTCCTGGAAGCTGCCGACGCAGCGCTGGGCCAGAACGGCGGGGCGGAGGCTCTCAATGAGCGGCGCGACTGGCAGTCATACGTAGGAGGAGGCGGGCAAGAGAGGGGTGGAAAAGGGCGTCAACTCATGGGAACCTCCCATCTCGTCTTGCTAGCGAGCTCTTGCTAATCGACGCTCATCGACGCTAGCCGAGGCTGAATCGACGCGAATCGACGCGAGTCGAAGTTCAATTGGCGCTATCTCGTCGATCACCAACCTCTGACCGACGCTTATCGACGCTAGCGACGGAACCACGAGGGAACACAAGGCTCCCATGATCTGCCACCGAAGGGCGAAGGCGGAATGAGCAGGGAGGCCAAGCAGTAGGCCCAGGCTCGAGCGCGACACGAGCCCTGGCGGTTGCAGGTAGACTCCGGCCGTGTGGCGCTGGCGCGACTCCTGGCCGGGCTGGCCTTGCCTCGCCGCTCCACCGCGGCCCAAAGGCTCGCCCTTGCGGCCGGCTGTTGAGAAACGGCTTCGCCTGAGAAGCCAGGGCCAGCCTTCGAGCAAGATCTGTCTCTTACCAGAGAGGAAAAATATGATGATATCTGTCCGACGGCAATGCGGGTCAACAATCGGATACGATACACTCAACGTATATAGCCTCGGAGTCAGATAGCCGCCAGGCAAGCCTGGGACGCCACACAAGCCGACCTGCAATGGGCAACCTGGGAAGCGCCTGGAGCGCCGGGGAGCGCCTGAGAACGCGTGGGAACGCCTCGAGCCCGCCTGGGAGCACCCGGGAGCGCCTGGGTGCGCTGGCGAGCGCATGGGAGCGCCTGGGAGCGCCAGGAACGCCTGGGAGCGCCGGGGACGCGATTGGGAGCGCCTGGGGGCGCTCGGGAGCGCCTGGGAGCACCTGGGAGCGCCTGGGAAGCTGGGAGCGCCTGGGAGCGCCTGGGAAGCTGGGAGCGCCTGGGAGCGTTTGGGAGCGCTTGGCGTTTGAGAGCGCTTGGGAGCGCGCGAGACCGCCTGGGAGCGCCTGGGAGAACCTGGGGGGCACCTGAGAAGCGCTTTGGGGCGGGGCGCTTGGAAGCGCCTGGGAACACCTGGGAGCGCATGGGGGCGCCTGGAAGCGCCTGGGTGTACTTGGGGAGCGCCTGGGAGCGCCTGATAACGCTTGGGAGCGCCTGGAAAGCGCCAGAGATTGGGAGCGCTCGGGAGCGCTTGGGAGCTCTCTCTGGGGCCACGAAACGCCGTACTGGGTGGCGCGGGGCGCATGTGAACACAGCCACTGGGGCCTTCTGGTGGGGCTCCCTATGGGGCCACGAAAGGCCGTACTGAGAGGCGCGGGACGCATTTGATCACAGCCACTGGGGCCTTCGGTGGAGCTCCGTATGGGGCCACAAGACACCGTGCTGGGTGGCGCCGGGCGAGTGTGATCACAGCCACTGGAGCCTTCTGTGGAGCTCCATCTGGGGCCACGAAACGCCGTGCTGGGTGGCGCCGGACGCATATGATCACAGCAACTGGGGCCACGAACCACCGTGCTGGGTGGCGCGGGACGCACATGATCACAACCACTGGGGCCTTCGGTGGAGCTCTCTCTGGGGCCACGAAACGCCGTACTGGGTGTCGCGGGACGCATGTGATCACAGCCACTGGGGCCTTCGGTGGAGCTCCCCCTGGAGCGACGAAACGCCGTGCTGGGTGGCGCGGGACGCATGTGATCATAGCCAGTGGGGCCTTCGGTCGAGCTCCCTCTGGGGCCACGAAACGCCGCACTGGGTGTCGCGGGACGCATGTGATCACAGCCACTGGGGCCTTCGGTGGAGCTCCGTATGGGGCCACGAGACGCCGTGCTGGGTGGCGCGGGGCGAGTGTGATCACAGCCACTGGAGCCTTCTGTGGAGCTCCCTCTGGAGCCACGAGGCGCTGTACTGGATGCGCTGAAATGGTGGACATGCAGAGGGCAGAGGCAAGGGTGGGAAGAGGGGGAGGAGGAAGGAGGAGACGCGAGGCGCAGTCTCTTCAAAACAGGGACCCAACATCACATGATGGTTGGGAAAAAACCTATGGAAAATCATTATGGGGAGCGCTCGGCGAGCCCTCTTCGGCGGCCGTCTAGGGGCATCCTGGGACGTAAGGCTCGAATTGTCCTTTCGGGCATCTGCTCGTGGGCCCCTCTTGGGGCCGTCTTGGGGCCGTCCTGGGACCCCCTTGGCCCGTCTTGGGACCCTCTTAGGGGCCTCCTGGGCCGTCTTGGGACGGTTTGGGGGGCCTCTTGGGACGTCGTGGAGACTCGGAAGCTCGAAAGTCGAGAATCCCAAAAGCATAGAAAAACCTAAGGAAAATCAATGGCGTTGCCTCTTCGGGCCCTACGGGGAGCGCTCGTCGAGTTCTCCTGAGCCATCTTGAAGCTATCTGGGGCTGCCCGGAAGCCCTGCGAGACATCTGGAAGCCTTCTGTTCTCTGTGACGCCACTTAAGGCCATCCGGGCAGCCCCCCAGCCGCTGGAAAGGGTGCCCGGGGAGCCCGGCGACCCCATGGCGAGTCGGAGCAGCTGGGAGAAGGACCCCGATCATGCACCCTGATAACATACATACACATACACACACATATATACACACATCTGTATATATATATATATATATATGAACAAACAAAAAAACGTACGTATGTACATACATACATGCATGCATGCATGCATGCATACATACATACATACAGACAGACAGACAGGCAGGCAGGCAGGCAGGCAGGCAGGCAGGCAGACAGACAGACAGACAGTGATACATACATACATACATACATGCATGCATGCATGCATGCATGCATGCATGCATACATACATACATACATGCATGCATACATGCATACATACATACATGCATGCATACATACATACATGCATGCATGCATGCATGCCTACGTACATGCAGGCAGACATGCATGCATATATATATAGAGAGAGAGAGTAATGCATACATACGTACATACACACATACATACGTACCTGCATACACACATACATGCATACATACATACCTACATGCATGCGTGCATACATACATACATACATACATACATACAAACATACATACATACATACATACATACATACGTACGTACGTACGTACGTACATACATACATATATAATACATACATACACACAAACATACATACATACATACATACCTACATACATACATACATACATACATACATACATACATACATACATACATACATACATATATACATACATATATATATACATATACACATATACATACAGTCATACATGCATACATGCACATATACATGTATGCAAACATACATATATATACATGCATGCATACAAACATACAAACATACATACAAACATACCAGCATACATGCATATACATGCATGCAGACATAGAGCCAGACAGAGAGACTGACAGGCAGGCAGGCAGACAGACGTGCATACACACAAACATACATACATGCATACACGCATACCGACCTATCTACCGACCCACCCAGCTACATACATACATATATACGTACGTACAAGCGCCTACACACAGACAGACATGCAGGCAGACAGACAGACAGACAATAATTCATACATGCATGCATGAACACAAACATACATGCATGCGTGCATGAATACATTCATACATGCATCCATGCATGCATGCATGCATGCATGCATACATACATACGTGTATACAGACATATCGATATACATGTATATATATATATATATATATATACTAGAACCATCGCGCGCGCTTCGCGCGCGCTCTGGCTCTACATAGCTTGGAGTCCGACGCTCGGGCCCCAAGAGGGCCCCAAAAAGCCCACAATTTGTCCCCAAGAGCGCACGAAGAACGGTCCAAGAGGCATCGAAGAAGCGATTATGGAAGCTTTGAAGGGCAATGACCGATCCCATGACCCTATGACGGCCTCAAAGGCTCCGAGAAAGGCCCAAAAAGATGCCCTAGAGGCTCCGAGGGATACCCCAAAGGCCCCTACGAGACACCCGAAAAGGCGCCAAGAGGTCCCTCCGAAGCAATCTCGGCCCTCCAAGCGGGCCCGGAAGCTGCCACGACGACCCCCAGCCCTCCACGAAGTGCATAATGGACAGCCAAAGAGACTCCAAACTCTCTGTGGTCGGGTGTGCCTCCGTCGGGGTTCGCTCGGCTTCGCCGCCCCTGGGGTTCGCCTCCCTCGGTGTTCGTCTCCCCGTCGGCGTTTGGTTCTCTCTGGTCGGGGGGGTCGCGTCCCCATGCGGCGTGCTTCCCTAATTTTTGTCCGTCGGGGTTCAGTTCCTTCCAGAGTCGCCTCCTGCGGGGGTCGCCTCTAACAGGTTTCGTTTCTATCGGAGTGTGGTTACCTCGGGGTTCGCTTCCTTCGGGAGTTGCGCTGCAAGACAAATCATGGAGTATAACACAACAGAAATGGGAAACTTAATTGCGGATTGCCTTTGGGGAGCCTCCTGGGATCCTCCCAGGGGCCTCCTGGAGGTCTCCTGGGAGCCTCCCCGGGGCCTCCTGGAGGCCTCTTGGGAGCCTCCTGGGGGCCTCTTGGGGGCCTCCTGGGGGCCTCCTGGGGACCTCTTGGGAGCCTCTGGCCCCTGAGGGGCTCGTCCTGGGACTATCTTAGGCGGTCTTGGGGGCCTCTCGGGCCGTCTTGGGACCCTCTTGGGTCGTGTTGGAGCCGTCTTGGGAGCCTCTGGGGCAGTCTTGGGGGCCTCTTGGGCTGTCTTGGACGCCGTGAAAGCCAAAGAAGTATATATGCGAAAAATAGACGTTTCCGCAAGGGAATGGAAGGAATTTTGCCTCTTGGGGCTCTCCCGGGGGGCCTCCGGGAGCGTCTTGGGGCGTCCGGGGGGCCTCTTGGGGTGTCTTGGGGGCGATCTTGGGCGTCTTGGAGCGGCCTGTGGGCGTCTCGGGTCCTCCTTTGGAGCGTCGTCGGGCTCTCGTGGCGCTTTCTGGCGGCGTCCGGGGCCCCCCAGAGGGCCTGGTGAGGCTTGCTGGAAGCCTCTTGGGGCGATTTGGCGGCCTCGTGGCTCATGGGCCGTATGACAGCCTCTGTGGGAGCCTTCAGGGGTCCCTGGCGCGGGAGAGTGGTACCTTTGGGATCCTTGTGTGGCGTTTTTGGGGCCGTCTTGGGCTCGTCTTTGGCCGTCCTGGGGACATCCTGGGCCGTCTTGGGACTCTCCTGGGAACCTCTTGGCCTGTCGTGGGACGGTCTATGGGGCCTCGGAGGCCATCTTGGAGCGTCGGACAGGCGGAAAGGCGAAAAGGCGAAAATCCTTCTCAAAGCCATGGAAAATCAACCCCTGGGTGTTTGCAGTGCGCTTTGACCCTTGTTCGGCTACTCTCGGAAGCTGTTTCGGAGCGTCTTGTGGGCGCCCTGTGGGCCTCTGGGAGCTCTCCGACTGGCTTCTGCGGGACCCCGGAGGCCTCCCAGGAGCCTCTTCGAGCGAACACCTACGGTTTTCCGTCCGTGACCTTCCTCTGAGGCTCCTCCTGGAGCCGTCTTGGGGTCCTGTTGGGCTGACCTGGGGCAATCATGCGGGGGTCTCTCGGGCGGTTTTGGCGCGGTCTTGAAGCATTCCCAGACACGCTCGAAGCGTCGCAAGCTCGAAAGGGCGAAGAACCAAAAAAACAGTTGAAAAAACAATGAAAAATCTACATGCTTGTGCCTGTTGGAGCCATCTGGTGCAGGGTCTTGGAACTCTGTAGGAGCGGCTTCAAGGCGTCTGGAGCCGTCGCTGCGGCCTCCTGGGGCCTCCCTGCAGCCTCTGGGGGCCTCTGAAGGCCCCGGGTCGCCGAAGCCCTTTAAAAACACAACGGAAATGGCACTATGCACCCATATTTGTGGTAGAGGTCGCGGCCCCAGGGGCCCAGGCCCCGGTGCGTCGTTATATGTATATACCGATGAGGCCAGCGCTGCAGCGGGGGCACCATTCTGAGACACCTCAAGATTGGAAAGCAAACATAAAAAGACAGATCTCGAAACCCTGTGAGAATCATACGCGGGAGCGGCGGGGCCTCGAAAGAACAGGTCAAGGGGAGAAGGAGGAGTAGCACTCATGCTGAAGCAAGGGTAGTGTCAGGAAGAGGGAGAGAGAGAGAGAGAGGCATACTGACAGAGTTAGAGAAAGAGGTGGAATATGCAGAGAGAGATTGAGAGAGACGGGGGGAGAGGATGAGGAAAGGGAGAAGAAGGAGGAGGACCAGCAGCAGCAGGGAAGAGCACGAGGAAAAGCATGCAAAGGAACGTCTGGCAACGCGCACTCCCCCTGACGGTCCTCTCCGCATCCTCCTCCTCCTCCTCCTCCTCCTCCTCCTCCTCCTCCTCCTCCTCCCTCCTCCTCCTCCTGCTCTTCCTCGCCCCCCCTCCTCATCAACGTCAGCAGCATGACCACCACCACCATCACCATCAACATCATAGCATCGTCATCATCATGTTCGTCCATCAGCAGCACCAGCATCCGCATTACCATCATCAGCATCATGACAGTCAACGTCACTATCGACCATCCTCATCCACTACAACCTAGCATCGACCATCCTCACAGCATCGCCGTCAGCATCCTCATCAGAATATCAGCATCATCCGCATCGGCATCGTCGTCACCATCATCATCAGCACCATCATCAGCAGCATCGTCACCATCGCCATCGTCATCAGCATCGTCATCGTCATCAGTAGCACCATCATCAGCAGCAGCATAAGCATGATCATAGTCATCGTCGTCATCATCATCAGCATCATTATCATAATCGTCATCATCATTGTAATCATCATCAGCATCATCATGATCATCACCATCACCCTTACCATCACCATCACCCTCACCATCACCATTCGTGGCACCACCGATCATGACATGCAGCATTATCGTCGCCACTGGTATCAGCATCATCATCATTATCACCATCATGATCAGCAGCATCATCATCACCAACAACAACAATATCATCACTCATGTTTCTTATGATCCTCCTCATCATTGTCCTTTTCCGTCTCCTCCTCCTCCTCCACCTCCTTCTCATCCTCCTCCTGCCAAATCATCCTCCTCCTCCTCTTCCTGCTCCTCCTCCTCCTCCTCCTATTCCTCCTCCTCCTCCTATTCCTCCTCCTCCTCCTCCTTCTCCTCTTCCTCGTCCTGCCCCATCCTCCTCCTCCTCCTCCTCCTCCTCCTCCTCCTCCTCCTCCTCGTCCTCCTCCTCCTCATCACCATCATCATCATCATCATCATCATCATCATCATCATCATCATCATCATCATCATCATCATCCATCATCATCATCATCATCATCATCATCATCATCATCATCATCATCATCATCATCATCATCATCATCATCATCATCATCATCATCATCATCATCATCATCATCATCATCATCATCCTCACCCCTCCCAGATGCGGGCGAGTAAGCGTTGGCGCCCGAGCTTTCCTGAACGGGGCGTCCGCGGGCAGGTCCTCGAAGCGCAGCATTCCTCTGCAAGGCCGCCCCTGCCCCAGTACTCCTCCTCCTCCTACTCCTCCTCCTCCTCCTCCTCCTCTTCTTCTTCCTCCTCCTCCTTTCTCCTCCTCTTCCTCCTCCTCCTCCTCCTCCTCCTCCTCCTCCTCCTCCTCCTCCTCCTCCTCCTCCTCCTCCTCCTCCTCCTCCTCCTCCTCCCTCTTTCTTCCTCTTCTTCTTCGAGCGTTGCCGCGGCCTCTCCCCCGCGGGCGCTGGCCGGCAGGCTGGCTCTGCGACTTGCCTAACAGATGTCATATGCCACCGTCCCGCGACTCTGCCGGCTGACTCGGCAGGGCCCAGCAGTCCGCCACAGGCGGGGCCTGCTGGAGCACCCACTGGCCGCCCGCGGGCACCTTGGCTCTTCCCCGCCTGCGACGCCGCCGCTGCGCGCAGGTCCGGCGCCGCCCGCGCCTCGCGCGCCAGCGCCGCGGCGACCGCCAGGCCTGCCTCCGCGTCGTCGCTATAGCCGTGAGGGCAGCACCCCGCGTGGGGGGCGCGCCCCGCCCAGGGGGTGCCAGCGGCTGCCAGCGGCCTCGCGCACGGCCGCCTCCGCCTGCGGGCAGCTTCCGCCTGGGGGTGGACCCCGTCGCTGAGCATGCCCATCCCGCAGCGGGCGCACCTGGCGGTCCCCGCGCCCCTTCCTGGAGGTGAGCATCCCCTGGATGAGGAACTGTGCCACGCCCGGATGGCGGATGGCGGGGCCGTGGTTCCCGCCGCGATCGCTGCTGCCGCCTGGGGGCCGCGTTGCGGGCAGCGGAACGCCTCCCGCTCTCGCCATGCCATCTCCCTGTCCAGCAGCGTCGGCCAGACGACCACGTCCAGGTAGCGCGCGACGCTGCGCTTCCTCTGCGCTTCCTCCTCCTCCTCCTCCTCCTCCTCCTCCTCCTCCTCCTCCTCCTCCTCCTCCTCCTCCTTTATCCTGCTCCTCCTCCTCCTCCACAATTACGCAATATGAGTACTATTCTCCTCTCTCCCCTGGTGGTGTCCAGGGAATGTCCGGCCCCCCTCCGCGTACTGAGTTGTTACACACAGGATTCCCCAGAGTTGGGTTTTCGCTTGGATTTGTGTTCTCTCTGAGGCGCTGGCCTCATTTTCGGGCTACCGCTCGTTCCGAATCGTGCTCCCGCTGCAGCGCTGGCCTCATTTCCGCGCTTCCGCTCGTTCCGAATCATGCTCCCGCTGCAGCGCTGGCGTCATTATTTCAAGTGCCATGCCACGGCATGGTTCTCGGTCCTTCCAAATAGGCCCCAAAATCTAAAAAATGGACCCCCGAATAAACCATCGGAAGTGACTTCACATTCGGTGCCGGTTCGTTGATTTTCTGGGCTGCAGAAACCCCCGCCACTTTGGGGCGTCTCCACGCCATGCTACGTCAGGCTACGCGTCTTCATTTCCGCGCTTCCGCGCTTGTTATGTTTCCAAAATGCTGCTCTCGCTGAAGCGCTGGCCTCAATTTCGGGCTACCGCTCGTTCCGAATCGTGCTCCGCCTGCAGCGCTGGCCTCATTTCCGCGCTTCCGCTCGTTCCGAATCGTGCTCTCGCTGCAGCGCTGGCGTCAATATTTCAAGTACCATGCCCTGGCATGGTTTCAGGTACTTCCAAATAGGCCAAAAAATCTAGAAAATGGCCTCCCGAAGAAACCATCGGAACTGATTACACATTCGGTGTCGATTCGTCGTTCTTGGGGTAAGCGGAAGCCCACCGTCTCCACGCCATGCTATGTCATGCTACGCGTTGATCTTCGACACCATGCTATGCCATGTAATGCTATGCAACACTTCGAGATCCAATTGTGCTAATAGAGAGGAGATCAGAGCCATGGAAAGGGCTGGGAGGGAGGGGAGGGACGTCAGATATGACGCGAGCGCACCTAGCTTGCCCTCCTCCCCCTCCTCCGCCTCCTCCTCCTACTCCTCCTCCTCCTTCTGCTCCTCCCCCTCCGCCTCCTCCTCCTCCTCCTCCTCCTCCTCCTCCTCCTCCTCCTCCTACTCCTCCTCCTCCTCCTCCTACTCCTCCTCCTCCTCTTCTTCCTCCTCCTCCGCCGTTCTCCTCCTCCTCCTCTCCTCCTCCTCCTATCCTCCTCCTCCTCCTCCTCCTCTCCTCCTCCTCCTCCTCCTCCTCCTCCTCCTCCTCCTCCTCCTCCTCCTCCTCCTCCTCCTCCTCCTCCTCCCTCCTCCTCCTCCTCCTCCTCCTCCTCCTCCTCCTCCTCCTCCTCCTCCTCCTCCTCCTCCTCCTCCTCCTCCTCCTCCTCCTCCTCCTCCTGATCCTCCGCATCCTCCCCGTGGTTTTCCTCCTGCTTATCCTCATCATCCTCCTTGTCACCATCATGACCCAGACAGACATACTGCCCCCCCGGAAGAAAACGTTCCGAAATTGTACAGCGACACCACGCCCCACCCCCTCCAGATCATACCCTCCCCCCCTTCCTCCCCTCTCTCTGAGGCTGGGTGCGGTGGAGCCTCGCCGGCATCGGCAGCGCCACTGGCAGAGCCAGGGGGCCGACTACTGGCCGACCAAGCGACCGCGGTTTAGATTCCCCCAGAAGCGAATCGAATCAAATCGCTTACATCATCAAGATCACTGCAATATTCCTCATCTTACTCCTCCTCTTCCTCCTCAGCAGCACAACCGTCATTGACATCACAACCATCATCGTCATCATCAGCATCATCAGCATCATCATCAGCATCATCAGCATCAGCATCAGCATCATCATCATCATCATCATCATCATCATCATCATCAGCATCAGCATCAGCAGCATCATCAGCATCAACATCGCCAACATCATCATCATCACCATCATCATCATCATCAGCAGCATCACCATCATCATCATCATCATCATCATCATCCTCATCATCATCATCATCAGCATCACCATCTGCATCATCATCGTCATCAGCAGTATCATCGTCAGCAGAAGCATTATCAGCATCATCATCATCAGCATCATCATCACCATCATCATCAGCAGCATCATCATCCTCAACATCATCATGAGCAGCAGCATGATTAGCATCAGCATCAGCACCACTATCATAATCATCATAATCAGAATCAGCATCATCATCGTCATCGTGATCAGCATCATCATCATCATCAGCATCATCATTATCAGCACCGTCGTCGCCATCGCCATCATCATTATTGGCAAAATCATCACAATAATTACCCTGGCGACGTACCCAACCCCTGCGCAAACGCGGGGCGCAAATAGTTTAGGACACTTCATAAGGGGGGCGATGACGGAGCGAGGGTTACATATGCCTGCAGACGGAATTCGGGAGACTCGCGGGAAACTGGCTTCAGGACAAGGACTAGATAAAGCTGATTAGTTGCAATCCCTGAGCAACCCTAGCCACTTCTAAAGCGGGGATCACAGATCGCAGCCCCCCAGGAATGGCGAAGTCTAATTTGAATCCGCGCGTGGCCCTCACTGTGCTGGGCCCCCCAGCAGGCCTCGAAAGTGGCGACAGTTTCACAGATCGCAGCCCCCCAGGGATGGCGAGGTCTAATTTGAATCCGCGCGTGGCCCTCACTGTGCTGGGCCCCCCAGCAGGCCTCGAAAGTGGCGACAGTTTCGCAGATCGCAGCCCCCCAGGGATGGCGAGGTCTAATTTGGGTCCGCCCGTGGCCCTCACTGTGCTGGGCCCCCCAGCAGGCCTCGAAAATGGCGACAGTTTCGCAGATCGCAGCCCCCCAGGGATGGCGAGGTCTAATTTGGGTCCGCCCGTGGCCCTCACTGTGCTGGGCCCCCCAGCAGGCCTCGAAAATGGCGACAGTTTCGCAGATCGCAGCCCCCCAGGGATGGCGAGGTCTAATTTGAATCCGCGCGTGGCCCTCACTGTGCTGGGCCCCCCAGCAGGCCTCGAAAATGGCGACAGTTTCGCAGATCGCAGCCCCCCAGGGATGGCGAGGTCTAATTTGAATCCGCCCGTGGCCCTCACTGTGCTGGGCCCCCCAGCAGGCCTCGAAAATGGCGACAGTTTCACAGATCGCAGCCCCCCAGGGATGGCGAGGTCTAATTTGGTCCGCCCGTGGCCCTCACTGTGCTGGGCCCCCCAGCAGGCCTCGAAAGTGGCGACAGTTTCACAGATCGCAGCCCCCCGCAGGCAAGACAGGAAGAGGCGGGAGGCGGGAGGCGGGAGAAGGGACGCGACCACACTGCTCTATTCAAAACGAATACCCAACCAAGGAGGGTTGGGAATAATCAGCATCACCACCATCATCATCCTCCTCCTCATCATCATCATCATCATCATCATCATCATCATCATCATCATCATCATCATCATCATCATCATCATCATCATCATCATCATCATCATCATCATCATCATCATCCATATGGTACTCCTGCTCCTGCTCCCCTCCAGCTCCTCCTCCACCATCGTCCACGTCGCTCGTTTCCTCCTTCTTATCCACCCCCTCCTCATCCTAATCCTCCTCATCATCAGCATCATCACCACCGGCATCATCACTACCACCATCATCACCTTGTTTCTCCCCGTATCGTTCTCCATCCTCCTTCTTCGAAGCATGTACTCACATACTTCCCGAACGTGGCGAAGGTGCTGAGGAGGCGCGGGCATCCGACTCGAACCAATCGCCACGAACTAGAAAAGAGGAGCTGCGGTAGGCGAGCGGGTGTGAGAGAACTCAACAGCCCATACACGTCGTGGAAGAGGGGTGGTAAAAACTAGGATGGCTAAGGGAGCACAGGTCGTGCAGGAGATCGTGGAGACTTAATAATATTGGAACGGCATGCAACCAGTCGCGTTTGCGACGGTGACACTCTCCCAGCGCCAGCGGCGCGAACGCATCGCGAAGACAAGCAGGAGAAGGAGGAGGATAAGGAGAAGGAGGGGGAGGACGAGGACGAGAAACAGGGCGGCGAGCGGTCGTCGTCGCTGTGTGGCCTGGGAACGCCAGGCCTCCTCAGACCACGCACCCCCCGGCGCGCCTGGACCCCCCCCCAAAAAAAAGGGGAGACGGGAGAGGCGGCGAACGGTAGTCCTGGCCGAGTGGCCTGGGACCGTCAGGCCTCGTCGGACCACACACACCCCTGCGCGCCAGGGCAAGCCTACGCACCCAGATTCCGAAGAAGGGGGGCCGAGGACGAGAGGAGGGACTGTGAGGGGTCGTCCTCGCCGAGTGGCCTGGGACCGTCAGACCTCGTCAGACCTCGCGCGCGCACATACACAAACACACACTCACACACACACACACACACACACACACACACACACTTTTTGGCGTCGCGGCCCTGCGCGCAGCGACAGGGCGGAGAATCTAGAAGCGCCCGAGCCCACAAAAACCACTCAGGGTCCCACAGCAGCCGCCGCCATGAGCCATCCGGGCGTGGATGACGGGGGTCGGTGGGAGGACGAGGCCGCGGCGCGGTGGAGGTGCCATGAGCCATCCGGGACTGGACGGCGGGGGGAGCGAGCAAGCAGTGCGGAGCGACGCGGAGGCCAGGGCCGACAGGAAGCCCCACGGGCAGGGGGGCCGCGCGCCGGCGGTGAGCAGGTGCCAGGGGCCGGCAGGAGCCGGCAGAAGGGCACCAAGCGAGGAGCAAGGAGGCCGGAGGGGCAGGGACGTCGCAAAGGCTGCCGGCGGCAAGGCCGCGACAGCCCGCAGGCCGGTCGGCGCGCCGGAGACGGCGGCGACCGAGGAGGCAAGCCAGGGAGGTGACGCTGGGCGCCCTCGCGCAGGGGAGGCCAGGGGGGGCGAGGAGGGCTGGTGGAGCAGCCAGGAGCTTCGGAGCGAGGGGGGGCACCAGTCTCCGACAGAGTGCAGGGGGGCAAGAGAGAGAAGGGGGCTATAGGTCCGCGCCGGCTGAGCGGGACCTGGAGGGAAGCGCGAGCGCACATGGGTGCCCGCCGGCGGCAGACCGACCAAAGAGGAAGGGAGCGGCCCGGAACTGAAGCTAGTGAAGCAGACCCCTAATTCATAACGAGAGTGAGGCCCAGCCCGTTCACCGAATCCTTCACGCACACACACACGCACACACACGCACACACACACACACACACACACGCACACACGCACACACACACACACACACACGCACACGCACACACAGACAAACAAACAAACAAACAGACAGATACAAACAAACAAACAAACAAACAAACAAACAAACAAACAAGCAAGCAAGCAAGCAAAGGAACAGACAAACAAACAAACGAACAACCAAACAACCCGTCGAGCCCCTGGCCGCCTGAGACGACTTCGCGAAGCTCGCCCACGGGCCCCATGATGAACCCAGAGTTCAGGAACCTCGGCTGGAAGCTTTCAGGGGGGGGCGAGATGCAGTAAATAGGGAAGGGAGGGATGATGAGAAGGAGAAAGTGGAGAAGGAGGAGAAGCAGGAGTAGGAGGAGGACGTTTTCGGGCCGATCGTATATGTAGCACGGCGTGCATGAGGAGGAGCAGGAGGAGGGGGGAGGAGCCATGACCAGACATGAGAAATAGAAGAGGGCAGGCGCACAAGAGCAAGAGACGAGAAGAGGGCAATAGGGCAAGAGGGCAACAAAGTCATTCAGGAGGAGGGGGGAGGAGGAGGAGGTGGAGGAGGAGGAGGAGGAGGAGGAGGAGGAGGAGGAGGAGGGAGGAGGAGGAGAAGGAGGAGGATAAGGAGGGGGAGGGGGAGATGATCAAGCCAGGTGCGCTCGCGCCTAATCTGACATCATTTTCCTTCCCACCCATCCCTTCCCATAGCGCTGATGTTTCACTATCTGCGGCCGCGTGTCATAGCCGACCTGCGATTCCCACAGAAAGACAACTTCGTGGCATGCGCAATCGGAAGTAGGGGAGCTGCGTGCACAGGAGGAGGAGGTGGCTGGTGAGCAGGAGGATGAGCAGGAGGAAAAGGATAAGGACGAACAGCAGCAGCAGCAGCAGCAGCAGCAGCAGGAACCAAAGCGGAAGGATAGAGAAGAAAAGGAAGACCAGGGGAGGGCGGAGAGGGGGAAAGGAGAGGGGTGACCACGGTAAAGAGAGACTCGGAGTCAGAAAAGTGGCCCTCGCTGGGGCGAGACGAGCAGCAGCAGCAGCAGCAGCAGCAGCAGCAGCAGCAGCAGGAACTGGAGTGGGAGGACTGGAAGGGACAGAAGGACCAGGGGAAGGCGGAGGAGGGGAAACGAGGGGGCGACCATAATGAAACTAGACTCGGATCCAGAAAAGTGGCCCGCGCTGAGGCAAGAGCGCCATTCTGAACGACGGGCGCAAAGCGCCGATCCATCCGAAAACGAGGCCCACGCTGCAGCGGGAGCACTATTTTGAAACACCGAAAACAATCGGGATGCGCAAACCATCAAACAAAATGTTTGAAATCCTGTGCATAACAGACAGCACTCGGAGAAGGGCGGGCCACTTTTTCATTATCTTTGGGAAAGGGGAGGAGCGAAATATTCATATTGCGTAGTTGTCGAGGATCGACCGTCCATGATCCTGCAAGCTCAGCCTACACAGCACGCCCACTCCACTGAACATCTTCGGCAGTAAAGCCGTCATCCAGTCACACGGGGGATGAGGAGGAGAGCAGATGAGGGAGCCCTCCGCGCGCCCTCGACGGCTGACCAGGGGTGAGGGGGAACTTCGGGGGGGACCGGCGAAGGGGGGGAAACATCGAGAGCTGGAATCGGCGATGCATCGCCGATAGATCGGCGAGAGGCCCCCCGACGACCAATCCGCGCGCTCGTGGGCGGGGTAGGCTCTCGGGAGGCTCCGGGCACCCCAGGAACGCTATCGGCCAGGCGCAGCTGCTGGAAGGCGTCCCGAGGCTGTTAAGCGTCGAGGAACCGATGACAGCCTTCGAAAACCTCGAACCTCGAACCCTTCGAACTCGATGCATCCCTCCCTGAGCCTCTCCCCCCGATGCTTGCCCCTGCAGGAACGCTGGAGAGTTCGCGCCGGTGGAGAGGCCGCAGGCCAGGCCCCGGCCGACGGCGGCGGCGTCCCGGGGAGCAGAGGACGGCGGCGCGGCCGCGGCCCAGACTTCGATGCTCGAACCTCCTCGGTCCTCCCCGATGCTCTGCAACCTTCCTGGATCCTCTTCGACTCTCCTCGACGTTCCTCAATCTTCCTCGTCCTCCTCCTCCTCCTCCTCCTCCTCCTCCTCCTCCTCCTCCTCCTCCTCCTCCTCCTCCTCCTCCTCCTCCTCCTCCTCCTCCTCCTCCTCCTCCTCCTCCTCCTCCTCCTCCTCCTCCTCCTCCTCCCCCTCCTCCTCCTCCTCCTGCTGCTGGATCCTCCCCGATGTTCCTCTACCCTCCTCCAGAGGAACCAGAGACGGCATAAGCGCAATTTCTGAGAGGTCCGCTCGGACTTCTTGGATGGGCGCTGGGCCTCCCTCCCAAGCGCGCTCCGCGCGCCAAGGGCGGCGCCCGGGGCGGCGCCGCAGGCGGCGCCGGAGGCGCTGCCAGGGGCGCCGACAGGGGGGGCCCCGCGACGATCCGAGGATAGGGGGCCACATGCGAAGCCCACCCTCACCCTCAGAAATCGTGAGGGGTAGGAGCCCGCGAGGGCCTCCGCGAAGTCCAGCCGCTGCTTCTTCTTCTTCGGTCAGAGCACAGAAAGGGTGAGCACCCTGGCTCCCGGAGAGCCTGAGGACGCCTGCGCCCTCCCGTCCCCGGTCGACTCTCGTCGGCTCGGGCCTCCTCCCTCCTTCTGCCTCCTCCTCCTCCTCATCCTCCTCATCCTCCTCCTCCTGCTCCTCCTCCTCCTCCTCCTCCTCCTCCTCCTCCTCCTCCTCCTCCTCCTCCTCCCCTCCTCCTTCCCCTCCCTCCTCCTCCCTCCTCCTCCTCCTCCTCCTCCTCCTCCTCCTCCTCCTCCTCTCCTCCTCCTCCTCCTCCTCCTCCTCCTCCTCCTCCTCCTCCTCCTCCTCCTCCTCCTCCTCCTCCTCCTCCCTCCTCCTCCCCCTCCTCCTCCTCCTCCTTCCTCCTCCTCATCCTCGTTTTCCTCCTCCTCCTCCTCCTCCTCCTCCTCCTCCTCCTCCTCCTCCTCCTTCTCCTCCTCCTCCGCCTCCTCCCTCCTTCTGCCTCCGTGGCCGCCCTCTGAGTTTCCATCCGTCTTGGCGTGCCCCGTGCCCAGCGCGACCTGCCGCCTCGACAGACGCGCTTGCGACCGCCAGCGCCGCCGACTAACTCGTCAGCGATCAGCTGGCGATCATCGCTGCTACTCGATCCTCGGCGGCGCACGGCCTCCGAGAACCGCGGGGGAGGACAGTTACAGGGCCGCTCGGGGTCGCGCCGCGGGAGGCCGACGAAGCGGCGAGCTGGGCAGCGGCGCACTGGCAACGCCGACTGATCCGAGTCACAAGTACCGTCGAAGCCATGGCCACGAGAAGGTGGGTCAAAAGAGCAGGAGCTCCATCGCCGACGTCCCAAGGCCCCATGGAACCATCCAAAGCGATGAGCAGTCCAAGGTGGAGGGCGCAGACACGAAGAGCCTGGGGGTAGCCTTTCAAGGCTGGGGCTGTTCTTACCCTCGTGCCAGCTGATCAAGGCGGACGCTACCGCAAAAAACCCTGAAAACCCACGAGCGAGGTGCACGCGGGGGTGAACTCAGAGCACCCTGAATGCAGCAGCTTCTTCAGCGACCGCGGGAAGCCACCGCGCAGCGCGCGGAGCAAAGAACCCCAGTGTACCCTCACAAAGCACACGTTTTTGTTCATGCGCGTCCCCACTGCACGATTCTCTGAGCCGCACACCTCGCAAACAGCACCAACATCGGTCACATTAGCGTCGTCGTCACCATCTGCCTTATCATCCTCGTCATCGTCATCCTCGTCATCATAATCAGTATCACCATCGAGGTCGTCCTCAGCATCGTCACACTCGCGACGATCATCACCACTATTACCATTGTCATCGCCGTCATCATCACGAGCATGACCTCAATCATCATCCCCATCATCCTCATCATCATCAGCAGCAGCAGCAACAGCAGCAGCAGCAACATCCTCATCAGTGTCCACTTCTTCATTATCAGCATCATCAGCATCGTCACCATCATCATCATCATCATCATCATCATCATCATTATCATCATCATCATCATCAGAATCATCACCATCATCATCGCCATCACCCTCAGAAGAAGAATAATCGCAATCATCATCATCGTCGCCACCATCGACAGCAACGAAGACAACAGCACAATCAGAATCGTAAACACAATCAGCTGCATCCTCCTCATCATCAGCAGCAGCATCAGCATCAACATTTCCACACTCATCATCCTCACAATCATCATCCTCGTCATCATCCGAGTCGTCCTAATCAGCATCATCATGATAAAAGGCATCATCGTCCTCGTCATGGTGGTCAGCATGATCATAATCATCATCACAAGCATCAGCATCCTCATCATCGGCAGCATCAGCATCGGCAACAGCACCAGCATCATCACTATAATCGTCGTCGTCATCGCTATCAGCATCAACAGCCTTAACATATTCGACCTCATCAGCATCATCATCAGCATCATCATGCATGATCAGTATGATCATCATCGCCATCTGGTATATGTTTTCTTAGTGGCATCTGTAGTCGCAGTAGTAGTCGTAGTAGTAGTAGTAGTAGTAGTAGTAGTAGTAGTAGTAGTAGTAGTAGTAGTAGTAGTAGTAGTAGTAGTAGTAGTAGTAGTAGTAGTAGTAGTAGTAGTAGTAGTAGTAGTAGTAGTAGTAGTAGTAGTAGTAGTAGTAGTAGTAGTAGTAGTAGTAGTAGTAGTAGTAGTAGTAGTAGTAGTAGTAGTAGTAGTAGTAGTAGTAGTAGTAGTAGTAGTAGTAGTAGTAGTAGTAGTAGTAGTAGTAGTAGTAGCAGCAGTAGTAGTAGTAGTAGCAGTACTAGCAGCAGTAGTAGTATAAGTAGTAGTACTAGTACTAGCCGTAGTAGTAGTAGTCGTAGTAGTCGTCGTCGTCGCAGTAGTAGTAATAGTAGTAGTAGTAATAGTAGTAGTAGTAGTGGTAGTAGTAGTAGTAGCAGTAGTAGTGGTAGTAGTAGTAGTAGCAGTGGTAGTAGTAGTAGAAGAAGTAGTAGTAGTAGTAGTAGTAGTAAGAGCAGTAGTAGTAGCAGCAGTAGTAGTAGTAGCAGTAGTAGTAGTAGTGGTAGTAATAGCAGTAGTAGCAGCAGTAGTAGTAGTAGTAGTAGCAGTAGTAGGAATAAGTATTATATATTTACGACTGTTCTCAATACTAGTATTAGCCTCATCGTCGCCAGTATCCTCTTCCTCCTCCTTGTCCGCCACTGTACCTCTGCGCACGGGTCCTTAGCCGAATATCACTATCATTGACATCGCCATCATCATCGCAAGCATGACCTCAATCATCATCCCCGCCGTCATCACCATCAGCAGCAGCAACAGCAGCAGCAGCAACATCGGCATCATCATCACTACCCGCATCATCATCATCATCATCATCATCATCATCATCATCATCAGCAGCAGCAGCAGCATCATCGTCGTCGTCGTCATCCTCATCATCATCAACATCATCATCATCATCTTAAGCATCATCATCAGCCGTATCATCACCATTATCATCATCATAATCGCAGTTGACATAATAACCGTCGCCACCATCAACCACAACAACCTCATAATCAGAATCATCAACACAATCAGCTGCATCCTCCGCCTCGTCATCATCAGCAGCATGATTAGCCCGATCATCCTCATCATCAGCAGCAGCAGCATCATCAGCATCAACGTTACCATCACTATCACCATACTCATAATCGTCATCATCCTCATCAGTATGCTTTTCATCAGAATCAGCATCGTCATCGTCATAAGCAGCAGTGTCCTCGCCATGATCATCATCATGGTCAGAACCATCATCATCATCATCATCATCATCATCATCATAATCACCCTCATAATCAGCAGCATCAATGTAAGCATCGGCAGCAGTCGCGTCATGATCACCGTCATCATCACCATCGTCGTCGCCGTCATCGTCATCATCAAGAGCATCAACAGCACCAACACTAACAAGCTCATCATCAACACGATCACATGCCATCATTGCCAGCATCATCACCATCACCATCACCAGCATCAGCACCATCATCATGATCAAACATACCGTTGTTACTATCACTATCACTATCACCATCAGTCGTATCATTCGCATAATCGTCGCCAACATCCGCTTCCTCCTCCTCCTCCTTGTCCGCCACCGTTCCTCTGCGCACGGAGTGGGCGTCTCATCAGGTCCTTTGCCGAACACCCGGAGCCTCAGCCCTCAGTCCCCAGGAGCCTTTAAGGGGCCCAGATTCGAATTCTCAAACCTCCTGTGGCGGTCCACGGTACCCCTGGGCCTCCCAGCGTGCCCCCCTGGGCTCCCCCGCATCCGCCCGCGTGACTTGTTCGGGTCCGAGAAGGCCCCAAGACGGGCCGAGGGTGCCCCAGGCTGCCTACCAGACAGCCCAAAGGGGCCCCGAGTCGCGCAAAGACCGCCCCAAGACGCCCACGATGGCCCCAAGACGGCTCATGAAGCCTCCACGACGCCCCAGGAGGACTCCGAGGGGCCTCCCAAGAAGGCCCCAAGAGGCAAAGATCATAGACTTCCACTCGGCATTTCCCAACCATCCTGTGATGTTGGGTCCTCGTTTTGAATAGACTGCGTCCCGCCTCCCTTTCCTCTCCTCTCCTCCTCCTCCCTTTTCCCTCCTCGCCCCCCTTGCCTCTGCCCTCCTCGTCGCCATCGTAACCATCATAATCATCATCACCATCACCATCAGCATCAGCATCAGCATCAGCAGCAGCAGCAGCATCATCATCATCATCATCATCATCATCATCATCATCATCATCATCAGCAGCAGCAGCAGCAGCAGCAGCATCAGCATCATCATCAGCATCATCAGCATCATCACCGCCACCACCACCACAATCACCATCATCATCACCAGCAGCAGCATCATCAGCAGCAGCATCGTCATCATCATCAGCATCATCAGCATCATCAGCATCATCATGATCATCATCATCATCATCAGCATCATCATCATCCGAATCATCATCATCATCATCATCATCATCATCATCATCATCAGCATCAGCATCAGCATCATCATCACCAGCATAATGCTCTTCATCAGCATCATCATCATCATCATCATCATCGTCATCTTCATCATCACCGACAGCAGTAGCATCATCAGCGTCATCTGTATTATTAGCTACCGCATCCACATCATCATGACCATTATCATCACCATCGTGATCAGCATCGCCAACAACAACATCATCGGTATCAACATCAGCAGCATCATCATGCATCATCATCCTCATCATCATCCTTATCCGCATCATCCTCATCATCATTATCATCACATGCGGCATCAGTAGTATTATGTCTCTGAGTATTATCAGCAGCATCATCGTCATCATCAGCATCATCATGCTCATCATCATTATCACCATCATCACCATCATCATCAGCATCATCATCATCATCGTCATCATCGTCACCATCATCGTCATCGATTTCGGCGCACCCCTGACACGCTTCGTGGCCCCATAGGGAGCCCCACCGAAGGCCACAGTCGCACAGTCCGCATGGCGCACCCTCACCCGATTTGGCCCCCCCGTACACGCTTCGTGGCCCCATAGAATCTCCGCCGAAGGCCCCAGAGGCAGTCAGCATGGCGCACCCGCACATGATTCGGCGGACCCATCACACGCTTCGTGGCCCCATAAAAGCTCCACCGAAGGCCCCAGTGGCACAGTCCGTATGGCGCACCCGCACCCGATCCGGCAAGTCCCTAGCATGTTTCGTGGCCCCTTGTGACCTTCACCCAAGGCCCCCAGCGGCACAGTCCGCATCGCTCACCCTCACCCGACACGTTTCGTGGCCCCATAGGGAGCTCCACGGAAGGCCGCAGTCGCACAGTCCGCATGGTATAACCCTATAGAGACTGCACGACGTACCCGCACCCGATTCGGCACACCCTTGACACGCTTCGTGGCCCCATATGAGCGCTCCTCAGAAGGCCCCAGTGGCACAGTCCGCATGGCGTACACGCACTCGATTCGGCACCCCCTCACACGTTTTGTGGCCCTATAGCTCAACCGAAGTACCCAACAGCACAGTCCGCATGGCGCACCCGCACCCGATCCGGCACACCTCTCACACGACTCGCGGTCCCATAGAAGCTCCACCGCCCCAGTGGCACAGTCCGCATGGAGTACCCACACGATTCAGCACACCCCTCACACATTTCGTGGCCCCATGGGGAGCTCCACCGAAGGCCCCAGTTGCAGTCCGCGTGGCGTACCCGCACCCGATTTGGCGCACCCCTCGCACGCTTCGTGGCCCCATAAGGGGGCTCCACCGAAGGCCCAAGCGGCACAGGCCACATGGCGTACCCGCGCCCGATTCGGCACACCCCCCACACGCTTCGTGGCTCTATAGGGAGCTCCAGTGCAGGCCAGAGTGGCAGCGCCCGCATGGCGGCCCCGCCCAATTCCGGCACACTCTTCACACGCTTCGTGGCCCGAAAAGGAGATCCCCCCGAAGGCGATACCCACAACGACGGTGTTCACAACTGCATCTGGTCGGGTCCTTCGCCAGGATACCTGAAAGATTTTGGCGTTGCCTGCGAGCGCCCCAGGACGGCCCAAGAGACGCCCAAGACTGCCCCAGAGGGCCCCAAGACGGCCCCAACAGGGGCCCGCGACAGGGAACACGAACCGAAAATCCAAGCATTCCGCCCCAAGAGGCCCCCAGGAGGCCCCAAGAGGCGCCCAGGAGGCCCAAAGAGACCCCAAGATGCCCTGAAGAGGCCCCAGAGGCCCCCAAGAGGCCCAAAAGAAGCCCCAATAGGCCCCAAAATGGCCCCCAAGAGGCTTCCAAACTGCCTCCAAGAGGCCCCCGAGAGGCCTCCCACGAGATCCCAACGAAAATCCAGTAACATCCAATAGGCTTCATACCCACAACCCAGGCACGGTGGCGAGATGGACCGAAGGCCATTAGATACTATGTCTACTTCCTTGTTCGTTCTGCCCCTCCTCCCACCCCTGGCCCGTCTCGTGTTGCTCATCCCCACTTGGCAACATCATTCCCCTCTTTCTCTCCCTTCTCCTCCACCAGGACTGCTGCTGCTGCTGCTGCTGCTGCTGGTCCTCCTCCTCCTCCTCCTCCTCCTCCTCCTCCTCCTCCTCCTCCACCTCCGCCTCCTCGTCCTCGGCCTCCTCCTCCTCCTCCTCCTCCTCCTCCTCCTCCTCCTCCTCCTCCTCCTCCTCCTCCTCCTCCTCCCCTTGCTCCTCCTCCTCCTCCTCCTCCTCCTCCTAGTCCTTCTCCACATCCTCCTCCTCCTCCTCCTCCTCCACCTCCTCATCCTCTTCTTCCTCACCATCATCACAACAACACCACCACCACCATCATCCTCATCATCATCTTCTTCTTCTTCTTCTTCATCATCATCATCATCATCAGCAGCATCAGCATCATCATCATCATCAGCAGCATCGTCATCATCATCAGCATCATCATCATCATCACAATCAGCATCATCATCACCACACATCAGCAGCAGCATCATCATCATGAGCATCATCAACATCATCATCATAAGCAACAGCATCATCAGCAGCATCATCATCAGCAGCATCATCATCATCATCAGCATCATCATCAGCATCATCATCCTCTTTATCATCATCCTCGTCTTCATCCTCATCCTCATCCTCATCATCATCATCATAATCGTCGTCGGTATCTTCCCCTTAATCCTCCTCATCATCAGCATTATCATCATCTTCCTCATTATCATCATCCTCATCCTAGTCCTCCTCATCATCATCACCATCAACAGCATCCTGATCATCATACTCTTCATCAGCATCAGCATCATCACTACCATCATTAATCCTAATCCGCATCCTCATCATCCACAACATCATCAGCAGCAGCAGCAGCCGCATCATCATCAGCAGCAGCATCATCATCCTCAGCGTCATCATTAACATCATCCTCATCCTACTAATCATCATCATCAGCAGCAGCATCCACATCATCATCATCATCAGCATCATCCTCATCCACATCATCATCATCATCGTCATGCTCGTGATCATCACCATCACCAGTATCATCACTATCCTCAACCGCATCGTCCTCCTCATCCACATCATCAGCATAATCATCATCATCATCATCATCAGCAGCAGCATCATCATCATCATCATCGTCATCATCCACATCACCATCATCATCATCATAAACACAATCCTCATCATCATCCTCCTCATTCGCAGCCTCATCATTCTCCCCATCAACATCGCCATCCTCCTCATCCACATCACAACCATCATTATCATCATAATCATCATCACAATCGTCATCATCATCAGCATCATCAGCATCGTCATTATCATCATTCTCATTCACATGATCATCATCCACATGCACATCAACATCATCAGCATTATCATCATAACAATCATCAGCATAATCAGCAGCAGCATCATCAGCAGAATCGGCATCGTCATCATCAGCATCAGCATCATCCTCATCCGCATCCTCATCATCCTCCTCATCAACAACATCAGCATCCTCCTCATCCACATCACTATCAGCATCATCATGACAATCATCGTCATCAGCACAATCATCATTATCATCATCAGAATCATCATATTCATCATCTTCATCATCCGCATCGCCATCAACATCCTCATCCACATCACCGTCATCACCCTCATCCACATCACCATCATCATCATCATCATCATCATCATCATCATCATCAGCATCAGCATCATCATCATCATCACAATCAGAATCGTCATAATCATCATTATCATCCTCATCACCATTACCATTACCCTTCCCCTGGCCCCATCCTCCTCCTTCTCCTCCTCTCCCTTGTCCGCTGACAGAGCACGCGCGGCCCAACCAGGCGGAACGTCATCGACGGCGGGTTCGAGCAGGGACCGGCACAGGGCCAACGTCCCTTCTTCACCTCGCGGCTGGCGCAGCAGCAGCGGCGGCGGGCAGGGAGCGGAGAAGCGGCAGCCGCAGGAGCAGAAGCGGGAGCAGGAGCCGCCGCACAAAGAGCTACGGGCCCCCCTGCGTGTCGGCGGCGACGATGAGGGCGAATAGCCCAGGGGCGGGCATTACACGCATTCGCCCGGGGGCCTTTTTCGAAGACATGGATCATCGGCGCACCTGGATACCTGTATTGCTCTCCCCTGGGCTATTCGCCCCTATCGTCGCCTTTGATGCGTGAGCCTTGACGGCATGGCAGCGGGCCGGCGGACCCAACGCTGCACATAAAAGGCAGCACTCCGTCCCCGCCCCGAACAAGCAAATCACAGCTAACAATTATCCTGGCGAAGGACCCAACCATAAGCAATTGTTCGTAACGCGTTGTGGGTGCCGCTTTCGGTAGAGCTCCCTATGGGGCCACGAAACGCTGCCTTGGGTGGGGGAACCGCATGCGAACTGCGCCACGGGCGCCTTCGGTGGAGCTCCCTATGGGGCCACGACACGCTGCCCTAGGCGGGGGAACCGCATGCGAACTGCGCCACTGGGGCCTTCGGTGGAGCTCCCTATGGGGCCACGAAGCGCTGCCCTGGGTGGGGGAACCGCATGCGAACTGCGCCACGGGCGCCTTCGGTGGAGCTCCCTATGGGGCCACGAAACGCTGCCCTGGGTGGGGGGACCGCATGCGAGAGCAGCCACTGGGGCCTTACCTGAACTTCGAGTAGAAAGCTTAGGGCGAGTATCGCTTGAGGGAAATACAAACTCCAGAAGTGTATCTCGAAGCATCTGCACAGAGCACCACAGTAGCTTCAGCGCGACGCCATTACACGATAAAGTGCTGTCACTCAGTTTCAAGGTATTCTTACGACGGGTGCTTTTGTTCCATCACCGTGGCCACGCCAAGGTCCCTCACCCAGGCTACGCCAACGCCCACACGCAGCATGATAATGAATACGCATGACGCTCTTCCGACGGACCAATGGCGTATGATGGTGCTGGCTTGGACCGGGTATATCTCTACAGCCCCCAGCGGTGTGGCGGAGATGCGCTATAGCACAAGTGTCCACGCTCCATAACAGCATGAGTGCTAAAACGATTGTGCATATGGATTGCCGTCGTGTGCGAATAGAACAAGGTCGCCCTGATAAGCCTGCAGATGTGACGTTATCGTCTGAGTCAGATGCGCGTGAAGTTGCACACGGTCCTGCAATACCTCTTGCTCGATATACCGCAGCAATACTCTTTACACGTGTGGAATCTGACTAGACGCACCTAACTGGGCGCGCTTTGGTACACGATGCGCGCGCACACACATATACACATGCACAGTTTGGCGGCTGCAGCCTCGCGCGCGGGGACGAAGAAGATCAAGTAGACCATACGCCGTGTAGACAGGCGCGCGCAAGTGAACATCGGTCCTTAATGAATCCTCCCTAGCAATACGGCCACTACACCTCGTCCACTGATCTTCCCGCGCGTGCGCGAACATAGTGAGGACACGGCACGCAAGACAGGCCAGGCCGAGAGCACACGTGACGCAGCAACCTGCAAGACGGTGAAGAGTGCGGCCAAGGACATTGTTTAGCCCGTTCCCTCCAGCACCGAGTTGATCTTCGGGACGTAGCACTTGGCCTGACTCTGCCACGCAGGAGCCCCGACGCTCTTCCTCCCTCGTCCCCCACTTCCCCGGCGGCCTCCAGACGTGCCCTCGCTCGGACGTCCACTCCCCGTGCACTTTTGTCGGCTTCGTGCGCTGGGTGTTCCGCAATGTGATCCTCGATGCTCCTCGATGGCCCTCACAGAGAAAAAGGGACGCCTCCGAGCGATGCCGAGCAGAGCTCCCCGCGGGTCCCCGAAGGTCTCCAGGTCCCCCGGGGCCTCCGTGGGCCTCGGAAGCATCCAAGGACCCCGACTTGAGAAGACACACTGGCGGCAGACCACACGGGAGACCATGCAGAAAGACCATTCCACCGGACGGGAGACCACACGGGAGAACATGCAGGAAGACCATGCTGGAGACCATCGGAGAGACCATACGGGACACCGCGCTGGAGACCATGCGGGAGACTGCACGGGAAACCATACGGGATATCATGCGGGAGACAAAACGGGAGACCACGCAAGAAACAACACGGGAGACCAGTCGGGACACCAGATGGGAGACTACAGATACGGGAGACCGAATGAGAGACAATGCGACCAGACCAGAGACAAAACGGGGGGCCATGCGGGAGACTGACCGGGAGACCATACGGAAGACCATTCGGGAGACCATGCAACAGCGGGAAACAAAATGGGAGACTATGCGACAATACGGGAGACCGTACGCGAGATCACGCAAGAAACCATGCGGGGAACCACTGGGGAGACCACGCGAGAGACCACGTGGGAGACCATACAGGAGACCATACGGGCGACCTCGCTGGAGACCATGCGGGAGACCGCACGGGCATCGATGCAGAAAGCCACGCGTGTGACCAGGCGGGAAACGACACGGGAAACCACACGGGAGACCATGCGGAAGACCGTGCGAGAGGCCATACGGGAGACCGTGCGACCATGCGGGGGACCAGACGGGAGACCATGCGGAAGACCAAAAGGGGAGACCACCACTGTTTCCGTCGCATCGCGGCAGAGGCGATGCGCACGCGCGCGCGCTAACGAGCCGGGCGATGGCAGGCACTGGTTCCCCGGAGCTAAGAGTGGGGGACAGAGGCGAGACGGGGCCGCGGAGGGCGGCAGACGGGGGAGGGCACTCACAGCACGAAGAACTTCGACAGGCGTGGCCAGGGCGGCCAGCCGGTGCTGACGCGGCCTGGCAGCGGGCGCGGGGCGGCATCGCGGCCAGGAGCAGAAAACACGTGGCAGAACCAGACGGGCAGATCGGGCGGGTAGACCTTCACAGGCGGGTCGGGGAGGCGGGCGGGCCCAGGCGGCCAGGCCGAGCAGACGGGTTGCTGAAGCGTGCGCCCTGCATGAATCGCGAGGAAGTCTCGAGCAACAGCGCGATTCCAAAATATATCGCGAGGAAATCCATAGCGAGAGCGTGATTCCAGAGTTTCGAGGGCGTAGCGTCTGAATAAATTGCAAAGAAATACCGCGCGAGAGCGCGATTTCTGCATAAATTGTGGGGACGTCCCGCACGAGAGCGCGATTTGGGCATAAACCGTGAGGAAGTATTAGGCGGGAGCCGTTGTTGCTTTAAACGGGGGGCCAGGGGAGCAGTTTGGTGGCACCTCGCCTTCCCTGAGGAAAAAAAATGGTGCGAACCCCCGGAGAAGCATTTAGATGCAGCGGTTACATGGGAGGGGGGATCCACAACAGCCATAATTGAGACATGAAAATTCAACAATCATTTCAAAACTGTTCGCTCTGATCTGCTCACGTGCCATCCAACACGTATATCCCAAACCCTCGATACCTGCTCTCTTCTTCTGTGATCGTACCCCCTTAGGGGTCTATCTTCCTTACCTGCAACGTGCAGTTCATGCAGCCCCTAAGGCAGGGGAAGAGAAGACGGATGGAAGGAAGAGTCAAGGGGCAGGCGGGTTGCTGAAGCGTGCGTCCTGCATGAACCGCGAAGAAGTCTCGAGCGACAGCACGATTCCCAAAGTGAGGAAATCCACAGCGAGAGCGTTGTCGAGGGCGCGGCGTCTGAAAAAAAAATAGCGCAGAAGCACCACGCGAGAGCGCGATGTCTGCATAAATTGCGGGGAAGTCCTGCGCAAGACCGCGATTTGGGAATACATTGCGAGGAAGTATCAGGCGGGAGCCGTTTTTGTTGCTGTAAACAGAAAGCCCAGGGCACAGTTCGGTGGCCCCACACTGTCACTTGTTATTGTTTTATGTTTGTTGTTTTGTCTTTTTATAAAACAATGCGATCCTCGAAAGAAGCAATCAATTTTAGCAATACAAGAGTTACTGGGGAGAGGGGATCAACAACAGTTTTGTCTGAAAACATGCGAATCCAACAATCCTTCTAAAACTGTTCACTCTTACCTGCCCGCGTATCATTCGACACGTATATCCCAAACCCTCGATTCCCGCCATCTTCGTGCTCGATCTTCGTGCTCGATCGTACCCCTTGGGGGATTCATCTTCCTTACCTGCCACGCGTACTTGGCCCAGCCCCTAAGACAGGGGAAGAGAGGACGCATGGCAGAGGGGAAGGAGACGGATGGAGCACGAGGGAGATTGGCAGGACGCGGAACCCAGGTTCAGAGAACACGTGACAGAACGTCCCCCACCCAGTGCAGCGCTTCGTGGCCCCATAGGGAGGTTCACCTACGGCAGGTTTGCGTCGCGTCGACCCCAACGATGGTTTCTGTCACCTCGGGGATCGTTCAACCTTGAACGATCGGCCCTTTCCGAGACGTCCGATCCGTCAACATCAACCGATTCTGGGTCGCCGGCGGCGTTCAACCTTGAACGCCCGCGCTTGGGTCGCCGCCGGTCGACACGACACGAACCTACCGTAAGGCCCCCGTGAGCTCAACCGAAGGTCCCGGTGGCGGTATCCACACGCGTCTCTCCCACCCAGGTGCCGCGCCGTGGCCCTCCTACAAGGTCCTGAAAAGGGCCGTCTCGCACCTGCACCGACACCCCAACAGACCCCCAGGGGGGCCGAAGGCCCCCTCTTGGGGTCTGTTGGGGTGTCGGTGTGTTGCTGCTGGAGAGGGGACGGGCCGCCAGCACACGTGTCCATCAACAACAACGACAACAACAACAACAACCACAACAACAACAACCACAACAACAACAACCACAACAACAACAACAACAACAACAACAACAACAACAACAACAACAACAACAACATCATTTACTAGCACGTGGGGACACTCCGTTCTCACCAGTGCCAGGGTTTTCATAGGAGGCGGGCAATACCCCCACTTTGTGGGGGGGCCGGTTCAAGCTCTACCAAATTTCCAAACGACTCTTCGCCACCACCCACACCCAGCTTCCCGCCCTATGACGTTCGGACACTTCACTTCGTGGCATGCGGACGACCGTGGCTACTATTCAGGGCCCCGCGGCCGACGACGACGGCGTGCGCGCGCGAAGAAAAAACGAATGTGTCCCGCATGGTATTATTTGACAGGGATGATGGCCCTGGCAGGTGCGCAACCGTTGTCGCAGAAGTTCGAAAAAGTTGCTCGCAAAAGCCCGTTTGACAGAAATGTTTAAAAAGTGTTGGGTTTCCTACGAATCCGCAAGAGCGCGCGGGATGAGATTTTGACAATTTTTTGTTGAAAAACCATTGGTTTTTTGATGTTTTTATGTTAAAATCGCTGCGAACACTAAGGTTTTGGAAGGATTTCGTCTTGCGCGCGCGAATGTCCACTTTACCTTATTTTTTGCAAGGGATTCTTGAAATTTGATTATATTAGAACAAGAAATGTCATTTTCTATTGTTTTTTGCAAGGGAAAGCGGATTACAACAAAACAACCGGATCCTGTACACACCCTCTTTTCTGAGGCTTCCTCACGAAAATGATGAAAATGTAGCTGCGGCCTAGGCGGCGCAGGGGGGGCGCGCACCAGGGGGCCCAACAATAATTATTCTTTAGAATAAATAATGTTCATCATCAACAACAACAACAACAACAGCAGCAGCAGCAACAACAGCAACGATAATAACAACAACAAAAACAGCAACAACAACAACAATAATAACAACAGCAACAGCAACCACAATAACAATAATAATAACCACAACAACCACAACAACCACAACAACAACAACAACAATCATGTTAAGCCTGTTCGCCCTTATCTGCTCGAGTGTCCAATAACGCGTATTTCCCAAACCCTCGGTACCCGCCCTCTTCGTCTTCGATCGAACCCCTTTTGGGGGGTATACCTTTCTTCCCTGCAGGCCGGGCCCCGGCAAACGGCGGGGCGGCCGCGGACCGTCGGCCTGGCCAGCGGCAGTGCTGATCGGCGGGGCGGCCGCGGACCGTCGACCCGACCCCAAGAGGGACGGACAGGGGAGCGACGACGACGACGACGTCGACGACGACGGCGACGACGACGACGACGGCGACGACGAACGAAAGCGAGAGCGAGAGAGAACGACAGCAGGGCCACGAAGGACACGAAGTAGGCCACGAAGGGCGACAGCGGGGACACGAAGGGAATGCGTATGGGGCCACGAAGAGCGCGAACGAGCGGGGGCCACGAAGGGCAGATAATGCGAGGCCACAGAAGGCAACGATGGGGCCATTGAGGGTAGCAACTGGGCCACGTAGGACTGTGAGGGGGCCACAAACGGCGACAGCGGGGCCACGAAGGGTACGCACATGGGGCCACAACGGGCGCGACTCCTGGGTGCCTGGGTGTCGGGCGCGCCGCTTGAGCAAATTGCAAGAAATTCCAGCGCAAGGGCGCCATCCTTCAGTAAATTGCAAGCAAGTCTCCAGCGAGAGCGCGACTCTAGAACGCCGGGAGAGCGATTCCTGAATAAATTGCACGGAAGTCCCAAGCGAGAGCGCGATTCCTGAGTAAAATGCGAGGACGTTTCGGGCGGGAGCGGGGGTCCTGGCTAAATTGTGAGGAAGTCTCAGGCAGGAGCCGTTGTTGTTGTAACCCGGGGGCCAGGGGCCCGGTTTGAGCATCAAGACTTTCCTTGTCAAAAAAACAGGGTGCGAGCGTCGAGGGGCACACTTTGAATGAGAAAAAACAGTATGCACCGGTGGGTGGGGATCAACAATAATTATTCTTCAGAAATGAGAGTTCCACAACAACAACAACAACAACAACAACAACAACAACAACAACAACAACAACAACAACCGCCGCAACAACAACAGCAACAGCAATTAAAAACCATAACAACAACCACAACAACAACCACAACAACCACAACAATCACAACAACCACAACAACAACACAACAATAACAACAGCAGCAACAGCAGCAATAGCAACAGAAAGAGTAACAACAACAACAATAACAACAACAACAACAACAACAACAACCACAACAACAACAACAACAACATCATCATCAACAACAACAACAACAACAAGAACAAGAACAACAACAACAACAACAACAACAACAACAACAACAGCAGCCGCAGCAACAACAACGCCCCCACCAACAACAACAACAACAACAGCAACAACATTCCGCCATCATTGCTCAAGATAGACCGCATAGGGGCCGAAAGACGAAAGGGTGAATTTCTCCTCTTCCCTCCTGGCCGCTTTTCCTCATCTTTCATCCTACCACCTCCTTCCCTCGCTTCTCCTCTGTTTACGCCCCCCATCGTGTCATGCGCAATGAGAAAAGGAGAGCTACGCATATTGGACGAAGAGGCGGCGGATGAGCAGGAAGAGGAGGAGGAGGATAAGGAAGGAGAAGGGCGAGGAGGAACAGCAGCATCAGGAGCTGGAGCAGGAGTAGGAAAATCGGGCGAAGCAGGATGGCAAGGGGAAGGCGGGAGGGGGAAACGTAGCGGGGCGACAACAATCAGGAAGCACTCGGACTCAGAGAAGTGCCCCGCGCTGGGGAGAGAGAGCGACTCTGCACGATGGGGTCAAAGCACCGATCCTGAAATGAGGCCAACGCTGCAGCGTCAGTACCGTCTCAAGACACCGAAAGCGTTCCGATGGCGGGGAAGCAATACGCGGAGGGAGGCGAACGACTCCCGGGCAATCGTCACGGGGAAAGACGAGAGTAGCACTCATGTTGAATAATAGCAGTGGAAGGAGGCAGGCGGAAAAGAGGAAGAAGAGGAGGAGGAAGAGGAGAAGAAGGAGGGCGAGAGTTGAAGGAGGAGGGGGGAGAGGCAGGAAGGGGGAGGAGGAGAAAGACGAGATGGAGGATGAGAAGGTGGAGGGGGCGCTCCTGGTTCTGGCGGGAGATCTCGCAGCTGGCGAGGCTGCCGTAGGAGCTGTCCTCGTCTCGGCAGAACAGAAGCCAGGAGGCGAGATGGACTGGGAACGTGCTGAAGAAAAGAGGACCGATTCGGAGGTAAGAGATGCAGCAAAAACACCCACAGTGACTAATGTCCACATTCAGGGTGGGAAAAGGACGTAAGACCCTTGAACACTCTCGAGGAAACCATTGCAGCGGCATCAGGGCAGCAACTCTAGGATCAATGTCCAAGGATGCACCGAAGAGGCAAGAAGGAAAGGGCTGCCTTGAAAAAGTACTTCGCCCCTTGGTCTACAATTTGGTCTTAAGCAGTGCTTGGAGCGCAGCGGCACTGCCTGGGCAGACACCCTCGAAACCAAGGGGGACGCCTCCCATGCTGCAATGGCATCGGACGATGAGGAAGCCCTCTGGCTCCAGCTTGAGGGCCTGGCGGCGGAGTAGGCCGAGGGGAACGACGAACCCAACGCGGACGTCGTGCACTGGAGCGTGCGCGATCACGAGCACGCCCTGGCTGGCCCCATGCGCGCACATCTTCGGGACCGCCCGGGAGCGTGCGAACACGGGAAGGCCCCACCGGCAGGAGGCGGCGGAGTGGCGCGGAGGGGGCTGCCGGAGCGTCGGGGCCCGCCGCGCGCCGGAGCAGCGGAGCGCGGGAGCGGCCACCTCGCCGAGCACAGCTGCCCCGCCTGCCGTTGCAGCTTTGCGCCGAGGAGCGCCACGGGGTCTCACACGCGGGTGGAGTCGAAGCCGTGGCTTTCGGGAGTGGGGGTGTGCAGTGCGGATGTCACGCGCCGTTCAGCGCCGAGGTCAGGATCTGCGTCTCTGCGTCCACCGTGGCGGCAGCACCTCGGGCAGATGCCGCACGGCGCTGCTGAGAGGCGCATGCCGAGGAGCGAGGGCAGGCAAAAGAGGCGTAGAGCAGATCCAGCTCCCGCGTCAGGGCAGGCGTGCCCGTTGACCCTGTCAGATCCGATGCTTCGATTTGTTCAATATATATATATATATACATACATATGTATGTATATACATACGGGGTCCCCGGAAGTCCGGGCCCATTCCCCATGGCTGGCTTTGCATCCTGAGTCTGCTTTTGACGGTCCCGGGGTCCAGCGAGGACCCCCAGAGGCCGAAAACTGCGGAAGACCTCCGCCTCGATCTTTCAATACATTGGATGTCTGGGTTCCTCTCAAGTCCCAGGCCGCTCGGCCCGGCCGCCCAGACGCGAGCTCGGCGGGATCTCGGGCTGCCCCGAAGGCCGAAGGAAGCAGGCGGCCCTGCGGCGAGAGCCCTCTCCGCGACACCGCGGGGCAACCACGACGGGCGGGTGCGCGAGCGCTCGCCAAAACCTCCCTGCACGTCTCGGCCGCGTCGTAAAAGATCACCGGACGTGCTCGCGCCCTGCAAAAATCGGGACGGGAGGCTCTTGGCCGTTCGGGGACCCTGTGGGCCCTCGCAGGGCCACGGGACCGTCACAGAACTGCTCGGGATGAAGCAGCGGTCCCTAGGAAAGGGTCGGGACTTCGGGGACCCCGCACTCTCTTTCAAAAAATCAAGACATCGCGTGCCTGGGCCCGCCGCCGTGCCTGTGAGGTACCACTTGGAGTGTCCTCGGGCCCCTTGCTCAATCGCTTGAGCCTCAGGCCTCTGTCCTGAGGATCTTCTCCGAAGAGCCGAGGCCCCAAACTCGCAAATCTCCTGGGGCTTCCGGCGCGCCCAGGGCGTCTTCCCGCAGGATCTTCCTGGGGCCTCACAGGGCCTAAAGGCGGACCACGAGGGCCACAAGAGGCCTCGGACCCACGGCCTCAGCACAGTGGCGGAACGAGCCGAAGGCCACTAGATCCGCCGCCACCTGCCACAGGGGTGCTCAGCGTGCTGGATGCTAGTCAAGGGGCCCAAGGACACACTAAAAAATACACACACACACACATATGAATTACAGGATTCCCCATATATTTGTTTATATTTTCTGAGTTTTTGTCTTCCCCCCACTTCCCATATTTTCCCATATTTTCTGGGGAATCGACGATTCATTGTGTCTGTGTGTTTTTTGTTCCCTCCTGGGTTAGGTAGACCTCTGTTCCATTGAAAGGTTCCCAGTAGGCCTTCGGCCGACCCCGCCGGCCACCCGAAAGGCCGCTTAACGACCTCAACGTTCGCAAAAAAGATCGTCCCCAAGACGGCCAAAGTGGCCCCAAGAGGGCCCAAGATGGCCGCAAGATGTCTGCAAGACGTCCCAAGATGCTCCCCAGCATGCCTAAGATGGCCTCGAAATGGCCCGAAAAGGCCCAAGGCTCCCAAGAGTCATCCAAGACGGCTCCAAAGGCCTTCAAGAGGTCCTGCCCCGAAAAAACCGAAAATCATTAACTTCCCAAACAAGTTTTTGGAGGATTTTGGTATGTGCTTCTTTTTTTGGCCTTCGACGGCCAAAGACGGCCCAAGAGGCCCACAAGATCGCCCAAGAGACCTCCAAGAAGGCCCTATGACGGCCCAAGATGCCCCCAAGACAGCCACAAAAGGCAAGACGGCCCAAGATGGCTCCAAAACGGCCCTGAAACGGCCCAAGAGGACTCCAAGTCGATTCAGAGAGGCCCCCAAGACAGCTTCCGACGGCGTCACTGGCCAAGAACGCCCTAAGGCTGCCAAAGAGACCTCTAAAAGTCCCCCTAAGGCTTCGAAGAGGCCCAGGGAGGTTCCCAAGAGGCCTACGAGAGGCCCCCAGGAAGCTCCCAGAAGGCGCCATGAGAGCCCCAAGAGTTCTCCTCCTCCTCCTCCTTCTCCGCCTCCTCCTCTCCGCTTCCTCCTCACTCCCCTGATCCTCCCCGAAGTATTCCCCGAAGAGCTTACAGAGCGGCTGGGGGAGTACGGATAGTTTGGCCAAGCTCTCACCAAACGTTTGGCCACAGAAGCGCTTCCCAAACAGGCAGGGGACGGCGGTGATTCGGCGTCGGCGTCTTCGATCCCGTAGTCCGGTGAGCCGCGGGGAGCTGGTGCGCCGGCTCGTACACGAGCACGGACTGTATCGACAGCGAGCCGTGCACTATTACCCAATCGAAGGAGCACGAGGCTCGCCCTCCAAGGCCACTGCACCACAACAACCCCCTCATCCTCCTCCTCCTCCTCCTCCTCCTCCTCCTCCTCCTCCTCCTCCTCCTCCTCACTCACTCACTCACTCACTCACTCACTCACTCACTCACTCACTCACTCACTCACTCATTCACTCACTCACTCACTCACTCACTCACTCACTCACTCACTCACTCACTCACTCACTCACTCACTCACTCACTCTCTTCCCACCCTTCCTCTGCCTCACTAGTTCTCCACATTTCGGCTGACACGCCTTCGAAAACAACCCAGCAGGACTCAGAAAAAAGAAGGAGGGCAAGGAGGATAATGAGCAAAAGGAGCGATGAGGAGTGAAGGGCAGGATGACGCGAAGAGAGAAGAAGCGAGGAATTAGGAGGATGAGTAGGAGGGATGCAGGGAAGTGAGCGGATGATGAGGCGATGGAGAAGCACAGTGAACGCGGGCTGAGGAGGAACAGCGGGAGAGTAGGAGAGAGGAGCAGTGAGGGCCAAAAGGAGAGGAACGAGAAGGATGATAATGATGATGACGATGATGAGGAGGAGGATGAGGAGGAAGAGGAGGAGGAGGAGGAGGAGAAGTGGGGAGGGGTAGTCACGGGGAGGGGGAGGAGGAGGAGGCGGAGGCAGAGGAGGACGATGAGGACGAGGTGGATAAGGAGGAGCAGCGACGCTGCCATGAGCCAGTGTCTTCAACTGAGGGCCGGGCCGACGACAGGCGATCGCCTGGCCGATTGCCTGATTCTGGCCTGAGCAAGGCGTATGAAACGAATGGGGCCGCCCCGATGAAGCCAATTTGCAGCTCCAGTTTGCTGAGCGTTCTCCGCCTTGGCCACCTCCTCCTCCTCCTCCTCCTCCTCCTCCGCCCTCGGCGCGTCGGGAAGCTTCACCTCCCCCGCCGTGTTTTGGCGCCTCGCGTTGGGCTGAGGTGACGCTGATGTGCGCTTGCGCGGAGGGGTCATCTCCATCTCCTTGCCAACGTAGGGGTCCAGGACTACCTTCCCCTCGTCCATCCCCTTCTGGGCGTCCGCCCTCGGCCCCCGGGATTGCGGCATTCCCTGGGGGGCACCGCCAAAACTTGGCACTGGTGCTGGTGAGGGCGCCATCCCTGGTGCTGGTGCGGACGCCATCGCCAAGTTCGCGAGTGCCTGCTACTCCTGCAGCTGCACGAACCGGTTGACACCCTCCTGCGCCAGCGCCCGCGGCCACGTTGTTGTCCTGGGCGGACGGTTGGGCCACGCCCATGACCCCCACGATGGCATAGGTGTGAAAGTTCTGGTCATTCTGCGTCATTATGATCTGCTCCTGCATGGCACTCTGCTATTCCATCATGTGGTTGAGCTGGTCCGTGACTGTGCAGAGCGCCACCCAAGGCTCCAAGCCACTTTGCCAGTTGGGCGGCCTATGCTGCTGCTGCTGCTGCTGCTGCGCAACTGTTGCAGGCTGATGTGGCTAGGCTGCTGCGCTGGCTGCTGCTGCCGCTGCCGCCCACGCTGCTGCTGGGGCTGCCTGCTGCTGCGGAGGTGGCTTCTCCTTCGGGCGCTGCACCAAAGCAGGAGAAGAGGTGGTGACATCCTGCGCCTTGGCTGCTGCCTGCGCTGCCGCCCTCTCTGCGTCCTCCTGCACCCAGGGCCTCTGGGCACTGCTGATTGCCGCCGTTCCCTGATCGTTCTCCGTGGGCAGGACCATGAGCCAGTCATCATCACCATCGCCATGCCCACCCTCAGCCGCGCTGAGCTGCTGGATGGAGTGCTGCAGCTGTTCCACCTGCAGCCGCAGCGTAGCCTCCTCATCCTGTAGCTCCTCCACCTTCGAGCGGGTCTTCGTCATCCTCTCCGTGGTGCTGATGAGCTGCGCCTTCGGCTCGTGAAGTTGGAGCCCTTCGTCGCGCTCATCATGTACTTCAGCACGCTGATGTCCCACCCCAGGGATGGATCCTCCTTGCCTGCGTCGCGAACCGCTCCCAGGAGATTGGCGTACTTCTGGAGTTGAGACTGCGCCTGGGACTTGTACTTCTTGACCTCTTCAGGTTCTGGTGGCGGCGACTCGCAGACCGAGGTGTTGGCGACAGCTTCGTCTGGGGTCGCAACTGGGAGATTGGCGATCATCCCTCGGATGTCGGCAGACTTCTTCGGGTCCCTCTTTCTGCTGACCGAGCGTCTAGAAGCATCAGCTCTCGGTGCCCACATGGAGCCGCATTCGCACTTCCACTGGGAGTCGGGATTTCTCCTGTCGCGAGACCTGCATAGCCACGTTCCTCCTCCCATCGCGTTGTGGTGCGACTGCAAGAGATCTTTGGCCTGGAGGACCCTAGGGAGCAGGCAGGCATGGCCTCGTTTCTCCCTTTGCCTCTTGTGCCACGCTGGTTCGTCCTGCAGCCGCCGGCCGCTCGTCCTGGCCGTGTCGCTCGCGCCCGAAGCTGCCAAGCCGCAGGCCTGACTGCGGGGGCTGTACGCGGCCGCAGCGCGTGAGCCCTGGGCTCACCAAAATGGTCGGAGCCAGATCGGCGTGCCTCCTCCTCCTCCTCCTCCTCCTCCTCCTCCTCCTCCTTTTCCTCCTGATGTTCCCCGCCATCCTCCCCCAAGTGTTCCTCGAAGGGTTTCCGCAAAACGGCTGGGGGAACATATGGTCCGATAGCTTGGCAGAGCTCTTGTCACAACGTTCGGCCACATGGGCGATTCCAAAAGGCAGGGGCGGACGGTGATTCACCGCAGACGTCTTCGATACTTGAAGGAACATAAAAGGAAAGACCTTGGAACGGAAGGGCGTGCAATGCAGTATCGGTAACGCATGCAATCAGGGATCAATGTGGTAATCCTCAGCTGCCTCTCCCTTGCACATCATTGTTGTCCTATTCCTCCACGCCATCCCGATCCTCCCATTACTATGCCTTCCACCCAATCCCACCCACCCCGCCCCCCATGACCATCACCCTTCCCATCCCCATCCTCCTCATCATGTCATCCATGTCATCAGCAGCAACATCGCCTTCCACCCCTTCATCGGCATGCTTGTCAATATTGCCATCAGCTCGACCGCAGACTTCATCCGTATACCAATTTCCCTCCTTTTCCACATCCTTTCACCTTCATCCTTCTCCTCCTCCTCCTCCGCCTCCTCCTCCTCCTTCACGCACACACACACACACACTCCTCCTCCTCCTCCTCCTCCTCCTCCTCCTCCTCCTCATCCTCCTCCTCATGTTCCTCCTCCTCTTCCTGCTCCCCCTGCTCCTGCTCCTCCTCCTCCTCCTCCTTTTCCTCCTGATGTTCCCCGCCATCCTCCCCCAAGTGTTCCTCGAAGGGTTTCCGCAAAACGGCTGGGGGAACATATGGTCCGATAGCTTGGCAGAGCTCTTGTCACAACGTTCGGCCACATGGGCGATTCCAAAAGGCAGGGGCGGACGGTGATTCACCGCAGACGTCTTCGATACTTGAAGGAACATAAAAGGAAAGACCTTGGAACGGAAGGGCGTGCAATGCAGTATCGGTAACGCATGCAATCAGGGATCAATGTGGTAATCCTCAGCTGCCTCTCCCTTGCACATCATTGTTGTCCTATTCCTCCACGCCATCCCGATCCTCCCATTACTATGCCTTCCACCCAATCCCACCCACCCCGCCCCCCATGACCATCACCCTTCCCATCCCCATCCTCCTCATCATGTCATCCATGTCATCAGCAGCAACATCGCCTTCCACCCCTTCATCGGCATGCTTGTCAATATTGCCATCAGCTCGACCGCAGACTTCATCCGTATACCAATTTCCCTCCTTTTCCACATCCTTTCACCTTCATCCTTCTCCTCCTCCTCCTCCGCCTCCTCCTCCTCCTCCTTCACGCACACACACACACACTCCTCCTCCTCCTCCTCCTCCTCCTCCTCCTCCTCCTCATCCTCCTCCTCATGTTCCTCCTCCTCTTCCTGCTCCCCCTGCTCCTGCTCCTCCTCCTCCTCCTCCTCCTCCTCCTCCTCCTCCTCCGCCTCCTCCTCTTCCTCCTCCTCCTGCCGTCCGTCCTTGCGTCTGCCGCGGCCTGAGGCCACCCACAACGCCAGGGGAGCCCGCAACGCGCGAAGCGGAGGGGGGCCGTCCTGGAGGCCCTCGACGGACTGGACGGCCCGACGCCGCTCTTCGAACTGGCCCGGGCCGCAGGCGGTGGAGGGGGGATTGGGGACGGGGGATGGAGAACGGAAGAAAGGGAATGAGTGGGAAGGAGGAGGAGGAGGAGGAGGAGGAGGAGCAGGAAGAGAGAATGAGGAGGAAGAGGAAGAGGAGGAAAGAAGAGGAGGGGAGGAGGAGGAGGAGGAGCAGGAGGAGGAGGAAGAGGAAGAGGAGGCAGAGCGTGGACGTAGGAGGAAGGGAGGAGGAGGAGGAGGAGGAGGAGGAGGAGGAGGAGGAGGAGGAGGAGGAGGAGGAGGAAGCCATTGGCCGAGGAGGGGCGGGGCCGTCGTCGCCTCGTCGGTCGCCCCATTCGGCCTGGGCTCGCGCGCAGCGCGCCGTCGGCGCCGCAGCCGCGGCGGCGGGAGCCGCCGCGCCCCGTGGGGGTGAACCCGCGCGGCATCGCCGTGGAGTCGTAGGAGGAGGAGGAGGAGGAGGAGGAGGAGGAGGAGGAGGACGAGGAGGAGGAGGAGGAGGAGGAGGACGAGGGTGAATCCGCAGCCAAGATCGTCTTCTGGTCCGACTGGCAGCGGCAGCCACCAGACTCGGCCAGCACCAAAGGTGCGCAGCAGCCCCAGCGCAGCAGCAGCACCACGGTGCGCGGCAGCCCCAGCGCCACGATGGCTTCCAGAGGTCGGGGAAAGAGTGGCAGCAGCACGGGGGGGCAGGCGCCGAGGTGGACAGCACATCGTGCCGAAGGGTCCACGGCGATAGGCCCCCCCGTGGGAGGACAAACTTGGCCATGGAGAAGTTCATCGAGGGCGAAAAGCAGGTGCAACGACAACCACTACCAGGACAACTACTACAGTTACCAAAAAACAAAGGATCTGCGAAACGATCGGTTTCAAGAAAGACCAGGTCTGCATCCAGAAGACGCCATGCTAACAGCAGAAGTAGCCAACAAGATGCTACACAGGCGATTCAGATGCAGGGTTTCGTCGACACGAAGAAGCAGCAGGACATCATCGACGAGTTCATCCCGAGTACTGAAGTGAGGGCGGTCAATCACGAGGCCTTTTCTTACCCCCCTCATGAGACGGAGCTCCTCCGCATGTGGAAGCATATCAAGGCGGCGCGGCTCGGACGGCTCGCTGATCAGCTCGCTGGAGCCAGACAGGCAGGAGTGGACGCAGGACGCTCATCGCTCAATTGGAAATCACAAAATGCATGATCAACCTGACCACCGAGCCGAATGAGAGGATCAAGATCTACAGAATGGACTTGGACGTGGTCTACAAAAAGAGGAGAGCGACTGCCGAAAAAGTCAAAGAATGGAACGATCAACTCGAAAAGTCCGACGTAGATGCAGTCGAGATCAAGGCTCTAATTGCGGAAGCAAAAGGTCAGCGGGGCATTCACGAACGATTAGAAGCAGGAGCTGAAAGCTCAAGCTGCGAAGAAGGCGGAGAAGACACATCGGATGAAAGTAGAGGCGACAAGAAGACTCGCGAGAAAACACCACATCCACGACGGCAAGGTCAGAAAGCACAACGTAGCCAAGCGGACGATGGGCAACATGCTACAAGGATGATCGAGGAACCCAACAAGCGTCTGGACATGCAACAAAATGAAAACGTCCAGCACCAGCGCCACCTCCAATTCTTCCACAGCGAGCGCAACGCCAACATCCGCACGGACGAGCAGCGTAGCAAGAAGGATATAGAAGAGATCCAGACCATGAAACACGAGCATCGGGAGCCAAAGACGGAGATGGCCGCGACGACTCTTGACAGCACGACGAAGGCCCTGAAGCGACAGGAGGAGTACTTCGAACAGCACAGCATGAAGCAGTACACGAAGGCAAGACAAGAAATCGAGGAAGCGAAAGCTGCTGCTGCGGAGGCCAGGCGCAAACAAAAGGAAGAAGAGCAAAGCATCAAACAAAAGATCATGGATACGAGACATCGCGAAAGGCAGCTTGCGGACACGGCCTGGAAGTTACAGAGTGAATACACAGAGAAGCTCGGGAAACAACGAGAACTACACCGAAAGGAACAGGAGGACCACAAGGCGAAGCTGCAGGAGGAGGCGCTCATGCAATTCGGGGAGACGCAGTCCAAGATTGCCAGAGAGCACGACCTAAAGGAGAAGGACATACAAGTAGGACGCGAAGAACAGCTTCAGATCCAACGAACCCTCATCAGCAGCAAGAGCAGTTGCAACAGGGGCAACGACAACTACGTCATAGTCCAAGCAGAAGACCGTCTGAACCGCGAGAAGATCAATGTGCAGGACGCTCAGACCGCAACGTGGGAGTCAATCCACAAGATGGCAGGATATGAACGCGTACTACAACAGGAGAATGATCGATCATAATACCAAGCACAAGAGTGGCTAGGAATCGAGCAGACTGCTTGGCAGGCAATGGTACAACAATCGCAGCAATACGTCAACAACGAAGAGCACGCTGCGAAGCGCAATCACGACGAGCACGAAGAGCAGCGCAGAGCTTACCACCAACGCATGCAGGAAAAAGCACTGCAACACGAACAACGACAGCAAAATTCAAGTACACGAGCTCAGGCTGCGATTTCACGAAGAACTACGTCAACAACATGCGACCATCGCGGAGGAAAGTGCACAACACGATTACCAACATCGAGCTCTTGATCAGGCGCTTAAGAAGGAGCTGATCAAGAACGAGAACAAGGGGAGCGGAGATCATCGGCGAGATAGAGCTCGAGATCGGCAGGGACATAGAAGAAGAAACGCGACGACAAGACTTGGCAAACATCGAGCAGCAGAGGATCGACGAGGAGATGGAGAGCGCGCTGCATTCCATCGCGCCGTTCGAGTTCACCCAGACACGCTCCAACATCAGCCCGCACAGAGAAGAATGGAAAAGCAACGCCGACAGCGAGAGCAAGAACGCAGGTGCAACAAGCAGCACGCCAGACAGCGACTTCAGCCTCACTCAGCTTGGCTTTGCACCACGACCACCAGCAGAACAAGCACCACCACTTCCACCACCAACCGATCCAACAACAGCATTTTGCACCCCACCACTAGCAGTGCACCAAGAAGAAGCACTGATTAGTCTCGACGCGCCACGAACGAACGACAGTCAGAGGACGCCCATGCCAAACCTCGACCACGACGACGACCTTCGAGACAACATAAACGACGAGGATGCAATGCTGACCCCAGCGCCGCCAGTAAGTCCGAAGCCACATGCCGAACAACCAACCCCAGACTTCGACCCAAGGAAATACATCTCCCCACCAGTACGGGCACTATCAGCGCCACCCGAGATCAACGAAGACGACATCCAATCGAACCGACAACCCACCACGACCATACTGATAGACATCAGCCGAGACGAAGAGAGTGTGGCACCAGCAACACCACGAAGGATGGCCATCGACAGCATCACACCGACAACCCCCTTGCAGCCTATCGAGCCTACACCGCGCCTTCACCTCGGTGCACTCGACAGAGCACAGTCAGCTCCGCCGACAAGAGCCAAGTCAGCTCTCAGAAGCAGCAGCTCGCGCGAACGACCAACGCGCAAGGTGCGCGTGCGCGGCGCAGGAGATGGATTCACTTACCCAACAGACCGACTGCCGATACCAACGGACAGCCACGATGGGCCTGACGACCCAACGTCGCCAAAAAACTGAGAAGGACTGAACCCGATGGGGGGCTGCAGGCCCAGACGGACACCAGCAAACAAAGCCTGCGGTCGCATCCAAAAGACCACAGGGAACACGCCTGAGAGCAATCTCGACACTAGTACCCAGCCCAAAGACCGAGGCCGTTCGACCCGCGCGGCGACAGCAGACAGCCCGGCGGCCCCACCAACATCTCCACTAGGGAGAAATAAGACTCGGGACGACATTGAAGTGCACGTTTTAAAGACAGCGCACCTCAACTACCCGACGTCGACGCAACCAATTCGACCAAACACTAGCACACTTGCAAAGCAAAAAAGCAAAAACCTATGTTGTATATATATACATATATATACAGAGAGAGAGAGAGAGAGCGAAACAACATCCGACTCATGAGAAGGGGGAGAGCCAAGAGCAATGGGAAATCTACTTGCACGGCCACCTCGACCATGGGCCAGGCCAAGCGACTCCGAGGACGGGAACCTCTAGTCGAGCCGACCCCACGACAATCAACCAGAGAAACGAAGATGGATCTCGGAGGATCCCCGAGACCAGCGCAACAATGCCACTACTCAAGGCGGTACGCTTCACGAGCACAACACCACCAAGGCGGGAGCCAACGAGACCAGCGGCGCACAGTCCACCGCGACTCGACCGACCTCCTGCACACAATAGAAAAAAAGCGACTAGCCATTCTGGCCCAGAGACGCCGCATTTTCGGAGCTTACCAACACGAAGGCTACAACATGCTGTTCATTGGAGTGAATTCGACAACATCGAGGAGACCTTCCTCAATGACCTGCGCATCGACAGGACATATTGCAACGACCGCGACGACGAGGAGCGCGACCACGACACAAAGATCGAGGCCCGACTCGACGAAGAAAGCCTACGACGACTGCAGTGCAAACAACGACCTGCACTACGGAGTGAACGACAACATCAGAGACAGCTACAACGACCATCACGGATACCAATGCACAACCGATTCAGTGGTCTTGCCGACGCGATGACCGACACTGAAGACGACAACGACGACACACACGACAGCCACAACCAACCAAAGTGCGCGCAAGTGAACGCTGTCCTGGAGAGGCACGGATCAAGCTTCGAGACGGACCCGAAGGGCGGGGGGGCAGGACGAGTACTGCCCGCGCCTGCCAGGCGGGATGGTGAGGGGCAAGAGGGGGTAGGACGGCCACTACCCGCGCCCCCGCGGTCCGCCCTAGCTCGCCACCCCCACCGCCCCCATGGCGGAGGGGGAGCTCACCCGAACGCCCAAGAGGCGGAGCACAGGACAGACGTGACACACCTCACCGAGAGCAGAAGCAAGCACTAGGCCTGGGGTTCGCCCCCGCCGAGGGCACAGTGACTCCTAGCCATAGCGGGGCGAGGTGGGACAGCCACGAACCCCACTTGAAGTCGGTGCATGGAGGCCAAACAAGTGCGCACACTCGCCCACTACCATGATTCCACGACCAGCAACAAGCCGAATCCACACCGACCCCACGAGAAGCGCGCCGACCCAACGACCGACTTACCCACCATCCCAACAACGAAGGAGGAGATCACATAGCACGACGGCCGACAACCAGCATGCGCAACAAGTAGCGACGCAACCTACCAACGACTTACAGCACGCTGTACAAACCGACAACGATAAGACGGCAGCCCTGGCTGCATCCCAGGGCACTGGTGTAGGTGCACGACAAAGAGCTGACCACAACTACAAGCCAACGCAAGACATACGCACCGCAATGTTACCATTCCGACAGCCGCGACGACATCGACGAGCGAAGCCACAAGACAACGAAAGCAGCTCGACCACGTGCACAAGCAGAGCCATGCAAGCGTTCAGAGTTAAATCAAATAAGGGTCAACCTAACCAACCTAAAACACAACACCGCGCAGCAACACAAGCAACCGACCAAGAAGGATTCCGACAACAAGAACTACGTCAATACAGCATCAACCACCGACAGTTCGACACCAAGTGCGACCTCGGCCACACCAGCAGCTTGAAAGCAATGATGCAAGCAACACTAGCACCGACCTCATGCCAGAACGTCCACGGCGACGACCTGCACCCCGCAGCGCGGTGTGCCCTCGACTCGACCCCCAATGGCAACAACGGCCACAAGACGAAGAATTTCTACACGGACGCGTCATACAATATTAGGAAGAAAGACAGCTGCTCCTGGGCTTTCATACTCCTGCAGGAAGCCAATATGTTCGAAGAACGCACATTCAGGGGCGCCGACTACGGCATCGCCAGCGACAGCCACAACATTGACCTCAATAGCAGCGCAGATACCAACACAACAGGCGGGATCATGGCAGCAATGCAGAAACTCATGTGGATCATTGCGGCCAACGAACCCCAACGCGCCAATATCTTTACAGACTGCAAGACGGTCATCGACATACGCCACGGCACGGCAACCTCGACCGCAAACCACGACCTCGCCATGCACCTCAAGCTTGTATTCGCTTGCGCCAGTACCATCGCCAGCATCGACCTCCACCACGTGCCAAGCCACGAAGGGTTGCCTTGGAAAGAACTTGCCGATTGCTCATCAGAGCGCGAGCGGAAGAAGCACGAGAAGAACGAGCCTGCCAACAACATCCCAGCGTCATACTCGGTACTACTACCAGCAAATATTACCAATGAGAAAAAGTACTGGGCATTAACAACCGAGATAGACACGCATATCCAGCAAAGCAATACAACAACCTCACGTTTGAGAACACGAAGCGCGACGCCAAGCCCGAGCACCTGACTGCGCCGACGGAAACTACTAACATCTCAGCGGAGATCAAGATCAACATCATGACCTATAACGTCGAAAGCGCCAGAGAAGCGGAGCCGACAGTCAAGAAAAAGATGACCAGAGCAGGAAGACTGACCAATGACTGGCGGAGCCGATCATACGACGTCAGCTACAACATCGCGGAGTACACCTCACTGGGACCCAGGAAGGAAGGAACGAGCGACGAGTAGCTACCAGCAACGGGTACCACATGATCAGCAGCCCACACCACAACTACAATTGCGGGCGCGAATTGTTGGCCAGCCTTACGCTACCATATGCTGAAACACCAACGGGGCCATTATTTTTCAATCCTCAAATTTTCACGTAATCACAGCCAGGCCGCGACTACTCATCGTGCGGATCCAAGCGAAGGCATTCGGCCACATGGTGCGCGTTGCGCGCGCTCCGCACAAAAAGAAGAACGCAAAAGAACGAAATGATTTCTGGGGGCACATCACCAAGCAAGTACCGAAGTTCAACCTGCCCCTAATCTTCACCGATGCGAACGGGCGAGTGGGATCTACGACACCACAATGGGTTGGACCCGCAAGTCTACAATGGCAACAAAACGAAAACGGACAGCGGCTACACGAATTGGCTGCGTCGGCACATATGCCTATCGTCAGTACTCATAGATCAGACGGCAAAGATCACCATACATGGAAAGACGCCCATGGACACGGACACCGCATTGACTACATCATGTCAAGCGAACGGCTACATCAAGCTGTGACAACATGCGTGACGATGCCAGACCTTGCAGACCAACCACGAGAAGATCATACACCAGTGCTTGCACAAGTGGCTTGCCAAATACCGACCAGGACCAACAAGAAGCTGTTCCCTAAGATCGATAAAACAAAGCTGACGGACGAGGAGGCGATCAACACGTTCGAGCAGATGCTTGATGCAACTGTGATCCCCGACTGGTATACCAGCCTTGACCAGCACGCCTATTTCTACTCGCTCAGCATCATGGAGGCAGCCACCGCAGCATTTCCCAATAGCCAGCACAAGAAGATGCAGGAGTACATCTCCGACCAGACCCTCGAATATATCATCGACCGACGACGCCTTGCCAAGCTACTACGGAAAGCAGCGCAGCATGGACGAAAACACCACATGGTGGCCAGAAGAATCATCACAGAGGTAGCCTACACAATCGAACACCCGACAAGAAGCTTACCGTCCAAGTACCCTGACCAGCACTACAGTGTACTCATACGACTCGCCATCGAGGCACAGCGGGCCAACCTCAGCAACGACTACAACGGTTGTTTCCTCGCTGCACGAGAGTGACACAACGATACTCGGAACACATCATCACGAATGGTCAACGACGACTACGACGAGTTTCTCAACCAGCAAGCCACACGAGCAGCAAAAGCGAGGCACCACAACGAGCCATACAACGAATGGAAGCAAGTACGTAAGCTTCTATTGTTTGGCGGGCGCAAGCGACGCAAGACACGGACAATCCCTATGATGATGGACAACAATGGCGAGGTTAATACAGACGCGGCGGCGAAGCCCAAAAAAGCCGTCCACCACTTCGGCGACATAGAAGCTGCAGCTTTCATGACAAAGACCGACATAGCAGAGCAATACAACAACACGGACGACATCTGCGACAACAATACGGTCCGAAGCATCGACAACTTCGCTAGCACATACGAGCTTGAAGAACAGCTGGTTCGGTGCAAACTCGGACGAGCTGCAGGACCTGACGAAGTGGCCGACGACCTTGCCCACGCGGCACCACGAGAGATGGCACGCCACATGCACCCGCTAATTTCAAAGACTGCACTGCTCATCCGAGAAGCAGCGACACGCAAAGGATCGCGAATGACACACTTCTGGAAAGGCAAGGTGGTCGAAGATACGCTACAAGACCACCGATCGATATCGCTCGCCAACACCATCACCAAGCACCACTACAGGTATATACGACAGTGCATGAAGGACTTGCTACCTGGGCTATTCTTCAGCACTCAGATGGGAGGCCGAAACCACTACAGCACGGACTACAACCACCTCATAATGCGACTGACCTTCAACCTAGCAGCCGCGGGAGGAACCAACCTCATCATGATTATGATCGACCTGAAATCTGCATCTCACAAGGTGGCCACGAACCTGGTATACGACATGCAGATGAGTACCGACGACATCGACAACTTCATATGCCACATGGACATCCCTCAATGCATGCACCCGGCTATACAGACACTCATGAACAACAACGGCATCGTCAGCACCCACATAGACAACAAGCATTTGCTCTCGATGCTGACCGAAGCCCACCGCAACACGTGTTTCTTCACCGAGCGCGACTTAGACTACGCAACACCAAGGCTAGGAGCACGACCAGGAGTACCTATATCCGACTTCAAATTCAATGCGCTGTTGTCTGTAGTCACGAAAGACTATCATGAAGAGGCCATTACAGCGGACGCCACAGTAAGAATACCAGGCAGCCCACCAGTATTCTGTACCAACCCTGAGGACCAGCATATGACAACAACATCATTCGTCGACGACGTGAAAGCTATGGCAACGGTCACCGACGGCAATGCGATCGAGGCTACAGTCAAAACCATGTGGGGGATACTGATACGAACTACACACTATCGCGAGGACTACCCATCAACATTACCAAGTCCAACTTCCTCATTTTCACCAGCAACAAGGATGGAAAAAAAATGCTAGACAAATGCATATTGACCAGCAAAAAATACACGGACATGGGGATGACAGTCACAATCACGCGAACGCTCAAAATCCTGGGCGCAATGGTGAATGATCTGAATGACTTTACCCAGGAACCTGCAGCACGAGTACTTGCTCTAAACGAGGCTACCACACCACTCCGAAAGACGGTGTTCAAACGCGAAAAGATCACCAATACCGCCAAGATACACTATCTCAAAGCTCTTGGCTACTCACGACTAGTATACAATGCAGGAACCTGGATACCTGCAAAAAGGACGGACACAGACAGAATCGCCATTGCATACACAGCAGCTGCGAGGATGGCATTGGGCATGGGTCATCAGACAACTCACCGTGAGAAGATCACCAACCTCGAGATCATCAGCAGGGCAGGCAACGCGACACTCCCACAAAGACTACGGCAGGCAAGGTTGCGGGAGATTATACGGTTAACGACCGCCTGCCCGATTGAGCTAAGAGCCCTGCTTGACTACGACAGCGAGAACAATGGAAGATGGTCTACAACGATTGCAGACGACCTCTACCACATCAAAACGTACACCGGCAAGCACCATAAAACGCCCAACCAAGACGACATTCGCCAATGGATAGGCATGGCAAAAAAAAAAAAACCATCCAAATTCAAAAGTATTACTACGCACGCCTACAAGACAGCCATCGGGCCAAACAAAGAAAAAGCAGCTGAAGCTGCATGGAGAAGAAGTATCAATGACATGTGCGACGGGACCAACACCCCTACGCCCGAGAGCGAAAGCCCTCAACATGACGGCAGGTACCTTTGTTACGAATGCGGGCAAATCATGAACGGCAAGGCGGCGTACCAAAAGCACACGCGCGCGAAGCACAGCCAGCAAGAGAACATAATCGACTACATCCACGGGACTGCATGCCGGGCCTGTGCGAGGGAGTACTGGACGGTCAACAGACTGTGCAAGCACATGTGCGCCAGCAGACGGTGTGCATTGCTCGCCATGAAGTTCAGGAAGCGGCACGGCGACGACGCAGCCAAAGACATATCCGAGGAGATAAGGCACATGCGTCGGACCAACAAAAAGGACTACCCGAAGATTACGCAGAACGCCCTTGCGTCCAACTCTACGGACCATCACTCGCACTACGTACAGACGCGAAGCACCATTGCACTTCGATGATTCCTGCACCAGTCCTTCTGTCACCGCAAGCAGTCGAAGGGCACGGCGTCCGACGAGGACAGAGGGAAGACGTCTTACCAGGCGATCGTCGAACACATCACACGCGAGTGGATACAACCGGCGGAGAGACGGCAGAGCTAGGCAAGGACTCGATACAACAGACTACGATACTGATGAGTACCGACCAGAACGCCACCGGTGCCGATACCAAGCGCATCATTTTTTATATTTGTATATATATATGTAAAAAGTCAATAAATAATTATTTTATTGTTTAAACAAAAAAAAAAAAAAAAAAAAAAAAAAAAAAAAAAAAAAAAACTGCGTTGTTGAGGGAGAAGATGGGAGCAGACACCGAAACTGTACACCACGCGGCTGGGGCGGACAAATCCTGCCCCCCAAGACAGGCAGCGGCCAAGATGTGGTGTTCGACTATACTATTGCATGGTTTCGCCATTGCAAGACCACTTCGCCGCCGGGGGCTAAAGTACTCACGTGGCCCCGGGGGCTAAAGTACTCGCGTGGCCCCGGGGTTAAAGTGCTCACAGGGGGCGGGTGGGCAGGGGCGGAAGCGGGGCGGCGGAGGGCGAGGGGGGAAAAGGAGGGGGGAGAGGCGGGCGAACCAGCCGAGACACCAGGAGCAACGCTCAGGCCAACCTGCAATAGGCGAGCCGTTGCGCGCAGCTGGGGAGACGGGGCAAAACTGCATAGCTATATGACTACATGAGAAAGAGCCCCGTGAACGATCACGCGAGCCTACAGCCCGAAGAGCACTCGGAAATCCCCCACGAGTGCAGCTCCACACGGAGCGAATCTTTCAAACTCTCCCGATAGCACTATGTGGTGGAGCGGCAGCGGCGGCAGCGGCAGGAGAGGAGAGGGGAGGAGGGAGGAGGGAGGAAGGGGCGAAACAGAGGACACTAAAATAATATCATAGTCAGCTTCTAAGGCGGCTCCAGCCGGCGGGCGCTGGAGGCTCGCTGAGTAACGGCGGCCCGCCCGGTTGGAGTGCCCGGCACATGCACGCGCACCTCAAACACTATACAAAATAAAGCAGCCGTGGAGGCAAAAGGAGGGAGCGGGGGGAGGGGGAAGGAAGGGCCCAGACTACTATCTGCAGCTGGCCTCAGAAGGTGCAGCCGAGGGGCAGAATCACGAGGCTCCTGTGGGTGGCCCTTCCACCACACCATAAGACAACCCCAGTCCAGGGATCGACTCGGAGATGTCGAAGTGAGCGCGCTGCACGTGATATCCGTCGTGTTGCCAGTGGTGTCCGCCGTGCAGCTCCTTGTGTTCGATGTGCTGCTCGTGGTAGTCGTTGTGCTGCGCGTGATGCTCGTCGTGCCATGCTCGTGGTATCCGATGTGCTGTTCATTGAAAGCGTTGTCTGCTCATGAGTTTCGGCGTGCTGCCTAGGAGTACTCGTCGTACTGGTTGCGTGCTCCGCCGTGCTGCTCGTGGTACCTGTCGCGCTGCGGTCGTTATCCGGCGTGGTGCTCATGAGACCCGCCGTAGGCGTAGGCGCCGGCGTCGGTGCTGATGCCAGCGTGGGCGTAGGCGTTGGTGCCGGCGCAAGCGCACGCATTGATGCGGACGTCGGAGCTGGCGTCGGTTCCGGCGGAGGCCCAGGCATTGGTGCTGGCGTCGGCGCTGGTGTCGGTGCTGGTGGAGGTGCTGGGCTTTGGTACCGGTGGAGACGCCGTCGTTTGTGCTGGCGTCGTCGCTGACGTCGGCCGTGTAGGTGCTGGCGTTGGTGCCGGCGTGGGCGCAGGCGTTAATGATGGCGTCGTCTTTGGTGCTGGCGTCGGTGCTGGCGCCAGTGCTGGTGTAGGCGCTGGTGCTGGAGACGGTGCAGGCGCTGCCGTTCGTGCATGCGTCTGTACTGGCGTCGGTGCTGGCGTAGGCGCTAGCGCTGGTCTCGGCGCAGGCGCCGACAGTGATGCTGGCGTAGGCGCAGGCGTTGGTGCAGTGCTGGCGTCGGGTGCTGGCGTCGGCCCTAGCGTATGTGCCGGCGTTCGAGCTGGCGTCGGTGCTGACGTCGGTACTGATGTAGGCGCAGCCGTTGGAGCTGGCGCAGGCGCCGACGTTCGCAGGCAGCCTGAAGCAGGGTTTATTCGACCGCGGGTCGAATGCAGGTGTAGGCGCTGGCATTGGTGTCGGGTTAGGCGTCGGCGTTGGTGCTGGCGTCGGAGCTGGCGTCGGTGCTGGTGTAGGCGTCGGCGTCGGCGAAGGCATAGGCACAAGCATGGGTGCTGGTGTCGGTGCTGGCGTCTGCGCTGGCGCAGGTGTCGGCGGCGGTGCTGGCGTCGGAGCTGGACGTCGGAGCTGGGGAGTCGGAGCTGGGGAGTCGGAGCTGGGGATAGAAGTGGTGGGTAGCGCACTCGTTATCCCATGGGGTGGGATAAGTAGCTGGGAGCGGGGTTTATTCGACCGCGGGTCGAATGCAGGTGTAAGCGCTGGCACTGGTGTCGGATTAGGCGTCGGCGTTGGTGTTGGCATCGGTGCTGGCGTCGGTGCTGGTGTAGGCGTTGGCGTCGTAGGCACAATTGTGGGTGCTGGCGTCGGTGCTGGCGTCTGCGCTGGCGTAGGCGCCGGTGGTGGTGCTGGCGTCGGAGCTGGACGACGGAGCTGGGGAGTCGGAGCTGGGGAAAGAAGTGGTGGGTGGCGCAATCGTTATCCCATGGGGCGGGATAAGACGCCTGGAGCAGGTTTTTTTTTTTTAGTCGACCGCGGGTCGAATGCAGGTGTAGGCGCCTGCATTGGTGTCGGGTTAGGCGTCGGCGTTGGTGCTGGCGTCGGTGCTGGTGTAGGCGTGGGCGTCGGTGAAGGCATAGGCACCGGCGTGGGTGCCGGTGTCGGTGCTGGTGTCTTCGCTGGCGCAGGCGCCCGCCGTGGGGCTGGCGACGGAGCTGGACGTCGGAGTCGGGCGTCGGAGTCGGGGAGTCGGAGCTGGAGATAGAACTGGTGGGTGGCGCACTCGTTATCCCATTGGGTGGGATAGGACGCCTGGAGCAGGGTTTATTCGACCGCGGGCCGAATGCAAGTGGTGGCGCTGGCATTGGTGTCGGGTTAGGCGTCGGCGTTGGTGCTGGCGTCGGTGCTGGCGTAGACGTGGGCGTCGGTGAAGGCATAGGCACAAGCGTGGGTGCTGGTGTCGGTGCGGTCACGAAGCTGCGGCCCATCGTCAGCCCGCCCCTCGTGTTGTACTTTTTTCTCTTTTTTTTTTCTCGGCGGGCTCATCGGAGCCTACCTCCAGCCACTTGCGGCCACCTTGCGGACGCGTAGATGCCAGCCAAGGTGCAGGTGAAGCGATGGTGCTGGCGTGAGTGCAGGCGTTGGCACAGGGGCCGCTGCTGGTGTCGATGGTGCTGTAGGCGCCGGGGTTGGTGCCGGCGTCGCTGCTGGCCTCGCCACTGGTATAGGCGCTGGAGCTGGGGCCGGCGTAGGCGCAGGAGATGGTACCCGCGTAGATGTCGACGTCGATGTTGGTGTAGGCGCTGGCGCTGGTACCGGTATAGGTGCAGGCGCTGGCGCTGACGTCGATTCTGGCGTCGGAGGTGCCGTAGGCGTCGGATTTGGTACCGGCGTAGAAGCTAGCGTCGATGCTGGTGTAGGTGCTTGCGCTGGTGCCAGCGTAGGTGCAGGCGTTGGCGCTGTCCTCGGTGATGGCGTCGATGCGCTGTCGGCGCCGGATCTCGTGTAGGCGGCGATGCTGGCGTCGGTGCTGGTGAGGGCGTCGGTGCTGGCGTTGGCGCAGGTGCGGGTGTGGGCCCTGTCTTCGATGCTGGTGTCGATGTCAATGTAGGCGCCGGAGTTGGTGCCAGCGTGAGTGCAGGCGTTGGTGCAGGCGTCGCTGCCGGTGTCGATGGTGATGTAGGCGCCAGGGTTGGTGCCCGTATCGATGCTGGCGTCACTGCTGGTATCCGCGCTGGCGCTGGTGCCAGCGTTGTCTCAGAAGCTGGTGCCCGAATTAATGTCGACGTTGATGCTGATGGAGGCGCTGGGAGGCGCTGGCGCTGGTACCAGCATCGGTGCAGGCGTTGGCGCTGACGTGAATTCTGGCGTCGAAGCTGCAGTAAGCGCCGAGGTCGGTACTGGCGTAGATGCTAGCGTCGATTCTGGTGTAGGTGCTGGCGCTGGTGCCGGCGTAAGTGCAGGCGCTGGCGCTGTCTTCGGTGATAGCGTCGGCGCTGCTGTCGGCGCCGGATCTTGTGCAGGCGGCGATGCTGGCAGCGATGCTGGCGGGCGTCGGAGTTGGTGAAGGCGTCGGCGCTGGCGTGGGCGAAAGTGCGGGCGTTGGCACTGACTACGGTGCTGGTGTCGATGCCACTGTAGGCGCCGGAGTTGGAGCTGGCGTCGCTGCTGGTGAAGGCGCTGGCGCAGGTTCCGGCGTAGGCGCCGGAGGCAATACCCTGGTAGATGTCGACGTCGATGCTGGTGTAGGCGCTGGCGCTGGTACCGGTATAGGTGACGGCGTTGGCGCTGACGTCGATTCTGGCGTCGGAGGTGCGCTAGCGTCGATGCTGGTGTAGGTGCTTGCGCTGGTGCCAGCGTAGGTGCAGGCGTTGGCGCTGTCCTCGGTGATGGCGTCGATGCGCTGTCGGCGCCGGATCTCGTGTAGGCGGCGATGCTGGCGTCGGAGCTGGTGAGGGCGTCGGTGCTGGCGTTGGCGCAGGTGCGGGCGTGGGCCCTGTCTTCGATGCTGGTGTCGATGCCAATGTAGGCGCCGGAGTTGGTGCCAGCGTGACTGCAGGCGTTGGCGCAGGCGTCGCTGCCGGTGTCGATGGCGCTGTAGGCGCCAAGGTTGGTGCCAGCATCGATGCTGGCGTCACTGCTGGTATCGGCGCCGGAAATTGTGTAGGCGGCGATGCTGGCGACGGCGCTGGTGAGGGCGACGGCGCTGGCGCTTGCGAAGGTGCGGGCGTTGGCACTGTCTGCGATGCTGGTGTCAAGACCAGTGTAGGCGCCGGAATTGGTGCCAGCGTCGATGCCGGCATCGCTGCTGGTGTAGGCGTGGGAGTGCTGGCCGTCGTGGTGGCGGCGTAGGCGGACGCAACCAAATAGAACCAGCCAGCCCAATAGATCAAGTGGTCAACAGTTGCGGCCAACAGAACTGAAGAGGATATGCTGGATAACGACGAAGACGTGTCGGAGTCGGGGTCGAGACGGCGGGGGGCAACGTCGGACAAATTGCCGCTGCACCACAACCGGCCTGAAAATAAATGCAAGAAACAATCCCTTTGAGACCCAAAGTCGATCTGAGATGTCGGAGATGTAGAGGAGGGCGAAGAAGAAACAGTAGCCGTTGGGAGCAGCGGTGGCGGGGGAGAACGTCAGCTCCTGCACTGGCCTATGCGGTGCGCCTCCTCGATCTGTGCCCCTCCTGGCCTTCCTCCTGGCACCCGCGCCGGAGCGCTTCGACCCTCCGGGGGAAGGAGGTCGGTGGAAGGGGGGGCAGCGCCGCTTCCTCCGTGGCCGGTGCCCACCTCGACCGCAGCGCGCGCAGAGTCACCCTGTGTCCTTTGGCGCCCTCCCTCACTGCCTGGGTGATTGCGTCGACCGCGACCTCGAAGTCGCACCGCCCTCGGTGTCTCATCGTGTTGGTGCACGTGTACACCGCGTAGATGGCAAGGCCGAGCAGGGACAGCACCTCCTTCGAGCGGATGCGCGGGTTGACCAGCAGGAATGTGTGGAGGTTGCAGAAAACGCCTGGGTCGAGGCGCAACTTGCGCTGAAACACTGCCCGTACGGCTCTGCAGCGGCAGTAATGCTCGATGCTGTCCTCGGAGCCGTCACCACAGCCAAAGAGGCACCGCGCGTGGCCCTGGAATCGCCGAGCTGTGGTCCATCGATTGAAGAGCGTCGAGAAGACTGCTGCCTGGACCCGCGGCGGCGAGAGGCTACCCAAGACCTGCAGCAGGTGGGATGCGCGGCGGCCCTGCCAGGCAGGCGTGCGTTCCTGCACGCTGCCGGAGATGACTGCGTGGCGGCGTCCGTCCTCCAACTCCCATCTCTGGAGTTTCGCCCGCAGTCGCATTGTGGGATCTGGCGCCATGCGGGCCGCCAAATAAGCATACACCGTGCGTTGGCAATCCCTCCGCCACGCCGTGTCCCGGGCAATTGCTCGGTCGCAAGACGGGCGTGATCGTCGCAGACCCTCCACCGTGGCGTGGTGATGCTGGAGCTCGCTCTCTGCTGGAGCTACAACACCGACGCGTACGCATACTCACCGTAGCCAACCACACGAGCCAGAAGCACAACGACAGAAAAGCCGACCACATCAACAGCGCTATCCACGATGCTATACTGAATGGTACTATCGACGCCACCTGTTACAAGAAGTCCACCCCGAGCATAGGCAACAGCAATCAAATCCGCGACGAGCAACACCCGTGGGGCAGAAGAGATGTCAGCAGACACGACTACACGACTATCACGGAAGATAATGTGAAGATACGAGACGCCATCGCCCTCATATACACGTGCGTCGCCAACGACACGGCTTGCATGATACACATCGGACCTACGACGACAACTGCCCCACGAGAGCTACAACACATCTGGAGAGACACAACCTCATCACCACGACCGACCTAGTCACTACCAGCAAGCACTTCCTCAACACCAGCAACAACGATAACGACACGATAGGTATCCCGGCTGCTGCACGCGGAAGTAACCACACGGACGGAGAGGAGATCGGCGGCCTCAGTGAATGCATCACGCACCACGACCAATACTGCGTGGACAGCGGGCAGACGAGCCCACGAGCGGACCCCACAGCGCACAGCGCCGAAGGGTGGGGGACGCCGTGACGCTGCACCATGGGCTCGCTGATGGTAGAACGCAGGACCCATCGGAAAGCACGCAGACAGTCGCTTCCTGGGGCGCCATCTGGAACACATCTTGGAGCCTGCACCCCTTCGGAGGATAGTCAGGTGACGAGAGTGAACCGTGGCGTCTCGGGGAGCCGTGGTTCTCCCCTCGGAGCCAGCATCCCCTTCGGGGGGCTGTCTGGGGCTGAGGACGAGGGCCACGGCTCCTTAGTGCGAACAAGGGCTGCGTGCGGACCTTTGGGCACACGTCGCCTCGCTTTGCTGCCCGCAGCATGGGCACGAGACCACCGAGCGAGGCGACCTCTCCTCACGGCTCGGCGGCACCTCGCACGCGGAGCACCGCACCATCCAGAAGGCCCCCCTCGGCGGTGAGCGTGCCTACCCCATCGGCACAAGGGCTGGGGGGTGACGGCGGCCGCCGAGGGGGGAAGAGGAGACGGGCTCCCTCTGACAAGGGGCCCGCCGGGCCCCCACGCCCCGATTCCCCCCTCGTTTTTGCCTAACGGTTGCCGCCTTGGCTCTCTCCTGTCTGGGGGGGGGGGGGCCCGCTTGTGCACAAGAATTTGACCCCCCCACCATCACCTCCGCGTCGCATTCGCGAGAAGGAGGTCGACTTCCATTATGGAGGTGGTGGTCGGGGGGCTGAGTGACCTAGGCCTCGGGTCTTTGACTTGCGGTCCGTCAGGCCCCGCCTCCCTCCTCCCCTGCGGCCCTCTGAGGATGCTTGCGGCTTCTTTCCTGTCCCTCGGCGGGGTCTCGAGCCCAGAGGCCGTTTCCTGAGGCTCCCACCTCCTGCCTCAGCCGCCCGGCTGAGGCAGAGGGTGGGGCACAGGTCCTGATGCGCGTGCTCGGTATAAATCTGGGCGCGCCCTCAGCGCGCGGTGCCCGCGCGCGGAGGGGCTACGCGGAGCGAGACCGCGAGTGGCCCGCAGCGTCAGGAGGAGGAGGAGGAGGAGGAGGAGGAGGAGGAGGAGGAGGGCAAGCTAGGTGCGCAAGCGTCTTATCTGACGTACTACACCTCCCTCCCATCTCTTACCATGGCCTTGATCTCCTGTCTATTCGCGCAGTCGGATGTCGTAGCATGGCATAGCATTAAATTGCATAACATGGCGTTGAAGATCAACGCGCAGCATGACGTTGCATGGCGTGGCACTGCGTAGTCAAGCACTGCATATCATAGCATTGCAGCTGAAGGCGTGGCATCGCACAGCGGAACACACCGTGGCATTGCATTGCATTGCATGCCATGGCATGGCGCTTGAAATGAGGCCAGCGCTGCAGCGGGAGCACGATTGGTAACGAGCAGAAGCGCGGAAATGAGGCCAACGCTGCAGCGGGAGCACGATTCGGAACAGGCGGAAGCGCGGAAATGAAGTCAGCGCTGCAGCGGAGCACGATTCGGAACGAGCTGAAGTTCGAAAATGAGGCCAGCGCTGTGGCGGGAGCAACAGCGTGAAGAACCAGAAAGAAACGGATGTGAAACAAAAAACATATGAAGTACCAACTCGCCGGAATCCTGTGTGTGGAAAAAGAGATCGCGGAGGGGGGCCAAACATCTTCCGGACAGAGTCGGGGGAGAAAGGAGCGTAGTGTTCATACTGTGCAATTAGAAAGGAGGGGGAGAGGAGGAGGGAAAGGAGGAGGGAGAGGAGGAGGAGGAGGAGAAGGAGGAGGAGGAGGAGGAGGAGGAGGGGTTTCACCCTCCGCATCTCGCTGCGCCTACACAATTCGCCGCCGTTTCTGGCTGCATGGATGACGCATCGAGAAGATGCTCGGAACACGGTCGGGCCATTCCCCTCCCGAGGGGTTGTCCGCGTGGCTTGGATGAGGCTGCCTCTGATTACGTTCCATCGTGGCCGCTTCTCCGTGCCTCTCAGAGCGGGGGGGGGAGAAAGGAGGGGAGGAGGGGCAGGCGGGGGCAGTTGCCAAAGGCACGCCTGAGTGTGAATGTCCACGTACGCTCCAGCCGGCGGCGGGTCCAGGCCCATCTCGGCCCCCATGACGACGCGCACGTTCCTGGCAGCGACGAGCGCCCCGTGCTCTTGGCACGCAGCAATCCTCCTCGTCCTTCACCCCGCCCGTGGTCTCTCGACAGGCAGACAGCTGCTTCGCTTTCTCGAGCAAGTCGCGCGCGTCCAGACTGCACGCTGCGGGCAACAGCTCCACCCGTGTCAAAGAGGATCAGTATTGCCACATGGGGCCAGAAGATGCTACGCAACGGCAAAAAGCAATGCCGTGGCCAGCAGCACACACACACACACACACACACGAAACGCGAATGCGAAAAATGAAGTGCGAAACGCGACGCGCGGACAGACGGACGGACGGACGGACGGACGGACGGACGGACGGACGGACGAACGGACGGACGGACAGACAGACAGA
>CAUYUJ010009291.1:97500-110415 GCA_963575745.1 Prorocentrum cordatum
GCGCCATCAGCGAAGATGACAAGCTTCTCTGGGTCCCTCTGCGCACTGAGCCACTCCAAGAACCTGGCCACCACAACAAGAGAAGGGAAGAAGAAGAAGAAGCGCGAGGGGAAAGCAACCACAGCTGCAGTCACATTCGTTTGAACGCCCTCACTGTTCGCCCGCCCTAGCCAACCCACTGAGCTCACATGTGCAATGGAAGCGCACGGAGCACGATGCACGCTGGGATGAGGGATCCAAATCGCAATCACACGCGACGTTTGACGTCCGTGGCGTCCAGAGGAAAGAACGCGGGGAACGCAGAGGCGATGAACGAATCGCCCCGAGCCGCCGACAGCCAGAAGAACCAGAGATGAAGAGGCACCAGGGCTCGACAGGAGGTCCAGCCTCGCACGGAATAGGCGAAATGAGCCGTGAGCAGCGGTGCTGTACAGGGCACACGTCGTTCATTTCTAATCGTGCTCATGTCTAAGTGTGCTCGTTGCTACTTGTTCCTGGCCCCCTAGTGGCCAGGAAGAGGCCCAGGATAGAACAATTAGAATTGAAAGGATCTTGGCCCCAAAAAAAGCAAATAACTTTCGAATAATGAAAAATGAACAATGTGTAATCACCCGGCGGGAACAAGGCACAACGATGCCACAACCTGCCAGGAGGGTATCGATAGAGGACTGTGCAGGAGCCGCCTTCTCCTCCTCCGCCTCCTCCTCCCTTCTCCTGACGTCAGTGAGGCAGAGATGCCCAGCTGGGCACCCAGACAGAGTTCCTCACGAAACCAACCGCAGGCAAGCATAGCGTCGGAAACCGATATTCACTGGTCGCTGCCGATTGCGCCTGCTTTTCACGCCGACTGTTTATCATCGCTCCCAGCCCCACGACAGCTGCGAAAGAGCAGGAACTGACGATCAAAGATGAAGGCAGCTGGACCCTCAAAAATCGCACCAGCCCTGCAGGAGCTGACGATCAAAGATGAAGGCAGCTGGACCCTCGAAATCACACCGGCCCTCTTTGCGTATGTGATCTAGCTGGTCGCATCTTCCAACTGTGGTTGTTCCCTTCAGGGCGGGGCCTACCGCTCCTCCCTCCCACCCCGCGAAGTACTCCGGGGGGAACACTCCGCGAGGTATTCCGTGACACCAACAGCTGGCTGGATCACTTGAAGCATACAACGTTTGATGAGTTGCAAAATCCTCCTTCCCACCCAGTCCCCTGCGTCTGGACAGCGGTAGGCGCGAGCGGTTGTAAAGCTCAAGGCGGCCCTGGATGGCTCCAAGGTTGGCCCCAGAATGCCCAGCATGGCCTCCAAGGATGGTCCAAGACAGTTCAAGATGGCCGCCAACATAGTTTCAGGAGGCTTCAAGATCGGAAAAAGACGGCTGCCCGAAGATGTCCCCGCGGCGTCCAATCCCTCCAAAACCTGGGACTGCTCCATGACGTTTGCTTTCTCACCTTGTCGTTTCCGATTGGCCTTTGAAGCCTCAAGATGGCTCCGGGATCGCCCAAGAGAGCCTCAAGAGCGGCTCAGAAGCGCTCCTAGATGTCCCTAAAAGCCCCCAAGAGAGCTCCGACAGAGCCCCAAGGGGCGATTTGCCGCGCTGCCAGAGGAACATGGCAAATCAAGTACCGCTGCTTTTATCGAGGGCACCCAGGATGGATCCAAGAGAGCCCGGATGGCCTCCAAGAGAGCCCCGAGAGGACCTCAAACGCCCCCACAAGAGACCCATGAGAGCCCCAGGGTGGCTCCAAGAGGCCCCCAGAGGCCTTCAAGTTCACCGTGTCGGCCTTCTTGCCCCACTACAAGTGCCCACTCTCCCGACAACCCGCCTGGAAACCGTTTCTGGATGGGCTGGAGGGGACGCGCGAAGCGTCATGAATCCACCCTCGCCCGGAGGAAAACCACACACGCAAGGGTTGACTGAATTGCTCTTTTCCAGCGCATGTTTTGGAGATGGGGGGTTGAGGACGGGGAAGGGCAGGGAACCACCGCATTTCTCCAAACGCTGGCTTCCGAAAGCACGCAGTCACCCCCCAGCCTGCCAAGTGCGACAGGACCTGGGAACAGGAAGGCCCGCGGGACAACGCTTCGAGCCGCGCTGATACGCCACCGCGCCCGTGGAGGCCTGCAGCTTTAAGGCGGTTCCGGGGGGCCCGCACGCTTGGGGGGGGCAGGGTGAGCAGGCTCTGGAAAATAGATCGGCCGCCAAGACCAAGAAGGCTGATGCCAACACCGAGCTCAGTCGGGTGTCTATTCGAGGCAGGGGCAGGGGGGCCGTGCCCCTGGCCCCAGGTGTGTTAGTCGAGCACGCCTGGATGCAACAAGAATACCCCCGCATCTCCTTCGGTCCGAAGGAAGCCCTCGTCTTCCGCTCCCTCGCCCCCTCTCCCTTCCTGGACGCCGCCCCTGCCCTCCGCTCCCTTCCTGGACGCTCCCTCGCCCCTTCCCCCTTCTGCACTCCTGAAAAGTGAACCTCCTCCTCCTCCTCCTCCTCCTCCTACTCCTCCTCCTCCTCCTCCTCCTCCTCCTCCTCTTCCTCATGCTAATCATCATCACCATCAGCATCGGCAGCAGCAGCATTATCATAATCCGGATCATAATCAGAATCATCATGATAATCCACATCATCATCCACATCATCATCATCATCATCATCATCATCATCATCATCATCATCATCATCATCACCATCAACGACAACAACAACGACTACAACAACAGCAACAGCAACAGCAACAACAACAGCAGCAACAGCAACATCACCATCAGCATCATCACAATCATCACCATCATCATACGTATCATCATCATCCTCATCATCATCGCTATCCTCATCCTCATCATCATCATCAGCAGCAGCATCATGATCGGCATCATCTTCGTCGTCAGCAGCAGCATCAGCACCAGCATCATCGTCATAATCATCAGCAGCAGCATCAACAACAACGCATCACAAGCATCATCATCATCAGCAGCAGCAGCATCATCACCGTAAGAAGCAGCATCAGCATGAGCAGTATCATCATTGAAATCGAAAGTACTATCATTATCATAATCATCCTCATCAACAAAAACATTATCAGTATCATGATCACCCTGATCCCAATGAGAATCAGCCTATTCAGCAGCATCAGCATCATCAGCGTCAGCAGCAGCAGCATCAGCCCCATCATCATCAGAAGCATCACAATCATCATCAGCATCAGCATCATCATCAGCATCAGCATGGTTAGCATCATCATAAAAATCATCATCACCATCCTCATCATCAGCATCATCATGTTCGACAGCATCGTCGTCAGCAGCAGCAGCATCAGCATCAGCATCAGCATCATCATCATCAGCAGCATCAGCATCAGCATCAGCATCAGCATCAGCATCAGCAGCATAATCATCGTCACAAGGATCAGCATCATCAGCATCGTCAGCAGCAGCAGCATCAGCATCAGCAGCATCAGCAGCAGCATCAGCGAGATCATCATCAGCACCAGCATCCTCGTCATCATCGTCTTCGTCAAGATCGTCATCATCATCGTCAGCAGCAGCATCAGCACAAGCATCACCAACATCCTCATCAGCAGCAGCATCATCACACTGATCATCATCATCAGCAGCATCATCATCATTATCATCATTGACATCATTATCATCAGCAGCAGCATCGCCAGCAGAATCATCATCGTCAGCATCATCATCACCGTCAGCTTCAGTATCATCATAAGCATCGCGATCACATTCACAGTAATAATCGTCATCATCATGATGATCATCAGCATCATCACCCTCGTCGTCATCATCAGCATCATCGTCAACTGCAGCAGCAGCATCGTCATAATATTCGTTATCATTAGCAGCATCGCCGTCATCAGCATTACCATCGTCCATGTTCAGCATCATCAGCATCGTCGTCGTGAACAGCAGCAGCATCATAGTCGTCACCATCATCATCATCAGCATCGCCATCATGATCGTCAGCAGCAGAATCATCTTCAGCAGCAGCATCGTCATAAGAATCATCATCACCCTCATCATCATCACTAAGTTCATCATCCTCACAGCTGTCATCATCGTCAGCCGCATCAGCATCAGCATCACCATCAACATCATCAGCAGCAGCATCAGCATCAGCACAATCATAATCACATCATCATCCTCATCCTGTTCATCGTCAGCAGCAGCAGCAGCACCAGCATCATCATCATCAGAATCGTCACCATCAGCAGCAGCAGCATCATCATCATCATCAGAATCATCATCATAGTCGTCGCGCCGCATCAGCATCAGCATCATCATCACAATCACAACCATCACCAGTACAATCACAATCATCATCATCACCATCATAATCACACTGAGCATCATCATCATCAGCATCATCATCATCATCATCAGATTCATCATCATCAGCAGCAGCAGTATCGTCAATAGCAGCAGCATCACCATCGTCATCGTCAGCAGCATTATCATCATCATAAGCATCGCAATCACAATCACAAATATGATCACCATCATCATCCTCGGCAGCAGCAGCATCAGTATCAGCAGCATCATCAGCAGCATCAGCAGCCGCAGCATCATCAGCACCAGCATCAGCATCAGCATCATCATCACAATTATAATCATCATCGTCAGCAGCAGCAGCAGCATACGCATCACCAACATCGTCATCATCATCAGCATCATCAGGCTCATCATCATCATCACGCTGATCATCATCATCATCATCATCATCATCATCATCATCATCATCATCATCGTCATCAGCAGCAGCATCTTCAACAGTATCGTCAGAATCAGCATTATCGTCATAAGTGTCGCAACCACAATCATCATCATCACCGTTGTCAGCATCATCATCATCATCATCATCAGCATCATCATTGTCGTCGTCAACAGAAGAAGCAGCAGCATCATCATCGTCCTCATCATCATCAGGCCCATCATCATCAGCATCACACTCAGAATCATCAGCATCATCAGCATCACCATTATCGTCAACTGCAGCAACAGCATCAGCATCAGCATCACCATCGCCATCGTGATGGTCAGCAGCAGCATCAGCAGCAGCATCGTCACAAGAATCATCATCATCGTTATTATCAGCATCCTCACCATCAGGTTCATCATCATCACAATCAGCATCATCAGCATCAGCATCGTCAGCCGCATTAGCAGAAGCATCACTATCAACAACATCAGCAGCAGCAGCATCAGCACCAGCACCAGCATCAGCATATCAAAATCTCGCTCATCGTCAGCAGCAGCATAATCAGCATCATCATCCTCGTCATCATCAGCAGCAGCATCATCAAAACCATCATTACCATCATCGTCGTCGTCAGCAGCAGCAGCAGCATCGCCATCAGCAGCATCATGATTGTCATCACAATCACAATTACAATCACAATCATCATCAGCAGCAGCAGCAGCAGCAGCAGCAGTATCAAACTTCCTCGCCCGAGGCAAGGGCCCTTGTTCCTGACAGGGGCTGCGACGAGGTGGGGGCGACGCGCAGGGCGCTCCGCTGGCCGGCCGCCCAGGGCGGCTGCTCCAAGTCTGGGGGGGAGGCTAAGACGTTCGACGCCCCATCTCTGCCCACGTGCCCCCCGAGCAAGACCCCGCGGGATCCCCAGCGTTTTCCTACACTCGCTGCCCTGCCTTTTCCACACTCGCCTGCAGCTTGATATGTTGGTCATTGCGCCTAAGTCGGCGTGTTGGCCCATGTCTGCCTTCTTGCCATATGAACGCAACAGCTGTATGGCTTATGTCCGCGGAACGTCAAGTAAAACCAGCAAGAGGCCCCAAGAGGCCCCCAAGTGGCACACCAGACTCACAAGACGCCCCAAGAGACTCTGAAGAGCGCCAAAAAAACTCCGAAGACGCCCTAACAGGCCTACGAAAGGCCCAAAGAGCGCCCAAAGAGGCCCCCCAAGAGCCGCCAGGAGGCCCCCAAGACTACCCAAGAGGCCTCCAAGGGACCCCAATAGACATCCCAAGAAACTCCGAGAGGCATCTGAAAAGGAGGAGGAGCCCAGCGTAAGAAGGGGACGCGGGTCCCGCCTAGATCTGCCGCGGGGCCTGCAACAAAATGCGGAAGCCGTTCCGCACGTCGGAGGGCAGCGGGGCGGCGGCAGACAAGTGCGGAGAAAGCTCGGGAGCGGTTCGGGCGCAGGGGGTGAAATGAACAGGCCCTGGACAAGGAGAAAACAAGGGGCTTAAAGCGTGCCGAGGGGGAGAAGGGGGAGAGGAGCAAGCAGCGGCATGGGCAAACACGAGCAAAGGACAGGGCGAGGAGGACAGATGGGCGTTTTTCACCGCCGGGGGCTACGTGAGGGGTAGTCAGCAAGGACACTGGAGAAGATGTGGATAGCCTTCGCGTCGAGAATATAACCAGTCGCGACGACGGAGCCCGCCTCTGGAAACCGCAAGTGGAAACAGAAGTAGAAGGCGATACACTCTGGAAACCCGTCGGCGAAGAACATGGCATTGGCGCAGCACTCTGAGTCCTCAAAAGCCTATGCGAGCGCGAAGCAAAAAATACTTGAGTCGATGATCGTAAAGAGTCAGCAGGGAATACATCGCGTCCAGCTCTCTCGGGGAGGTGGGCGGGGTCGCGATGACAGTGGGGACTGCGTCGGACTCGGACGACACTGCAGGCGCAAGCCTCGGCGAGCTCGCAGGTGAGCTCGCCGACGAAGAAGTGGAGCTCGACGATGATGGGGCAACGACGTGGAAGACACCTCCACAGGACACCCCGCCCACGGTCATCAGCTCCCAGCGGCGAGGCCATCATCATCGCCCGGGCATCTGCGAGCGCACAGCTGTGGACCCTCTGCGGAGCGATCGGCCAGTCCCCCGAAAGGGGGGCCTCATTGCGCGCGTGGCACGCGGCGGCCATCGCCGCGAAGGTGTCGAGGGACGGCCGCCGCAAGCCCCAGCGCGAGGGCCAGTCCAACGGGAACGGTCTAGCAAGAGCGCGCCGAAGGGCGCGATGCAGGACACGGCACTGCGCGCAGTGGCGAAGGGAACCGGGCTGGCCCAAGCATCCGAAGACGCGGCACCGCTGGCCACACGGAGATATGCGACACGGGCCGAGGTCATCCAGCCGCCCGCCCACGTCCGCATCACGGCCCATGAGCATGGACGGCGCCGCAACACCGCCCGGCAGGCCTCCCCCAGGCGATCACGGGGCGGCGCGGCGCGAAGCTGCCCGCGAGCTCGCGGAGCCGCGCCTCGAAGACGGCGGTGCTCGGCGACGCCGCCATGGCAGCAGCCCGCACAGCAGCAGGAACAGCACGCTGTGGACGAAAGCACCCGGGGAGCACGGAGTGCATCGCGTCGTCGGCGGCAGCGGAGCCCCTGGCCCCCGGGGCGGCAAGCGGCCACGGCCGGGGGGGAGCCAGCAGCGGCGGCCTCCAGGTTCCCCACGAGGGCGGGCGAGAGCCAGGAGGATGGGCAGGGCTTGCCTGAGGCCAGCATGTCAAGGACGGCCCAGGTGCCAGGGGCAGCGGATTCCTCCTTCTCCTCTCCTTGCTTGCTTTTTTCAAAAACCACCACCACCACCAAAAAAACAAACAAACAAACAAACAAACAAAAAACAGGCCCAGGTGCCGTTGATAACTCCATGCTTCCCACCCCGGGACAGTCACGACCGCGGCGCGCGCCATGGCGGCGATCGCAGGGCGGCCCCAGCGAGTGCACCGCGGGCCGCGCCACCGTTCCAACAGAAGCCAGGCGTCGCACGAGGGGGCCCCGAGCGGCAGGCGGAAGACGCGCGCCAGCACCGCAAGCTCAGGTTGGAGAACAGCTGCTGGCGGCTGACAGAGCTGCGCCACGTACGAGATCGTGGAGACTGCACGCGCCCTGTAGAGCATCGCGGCTAGGCTGGTTGGCGCCCTTTCCTCGCCGATGGTTCAAGCCCGAAGACGGAGCTTGACTGCAGGGCCCTTCCAACTCGCGCCAGGGACGACCCCGGGGCCTAACCAGAGGCCTAGGAACAGCAACATCGGAGCGATTTCGAAGGAGCTGCAGTCGGGATCTCCGCAGAAATCATGTCGGACACCCGCCGGGCCAGCCGCACTGAAAACGGACAACTGAGGGGGGCGAGCTTGCATTTCGCAACTTCGAGGATCAGGTTTGCCATCCTGGAGGCCAGCTGCATCACCCGAAAGATGCGAATCAGGTCTTGGGCCGCCTTCAGAGCGCCTGCCACGTCGCCCGTGCAGGCCCAAACCAGGCCAAGCCCCGGGACCTCGACCCGCGAGGCCAGGTCAATCCAGAAAACCGCAGTGCCCAAAGCGTACGCAGTACCAGAAAGGGCACACCCCTGTACGACGCCGCTCCGAGTCCAGAAGACGCGTCGATGGGGGGCCCAGGTGGGCCACGACTCCCTCGACAGACGAGCACAGGAAGTAAGTAGTCGAGAACAGCGAGCGCGTCGGGCAGGCCACTGGGGCTGAGGGCGAGGAGGGGGAAGCCCTGGACGAAGGCCTGGGAATAGAGCGCAGGAATGCCCCGCGAGCCGGGAGGGGCAACCGACAGGGCCCTGCTAGATACGTCCAGCTCAGGGATGTTGTTCCCGAAATTCCGCCCCGGAACGAAGCCGCGCTGGTAGGCGGGGGCCAGGTCCTGCAGGACGGGGCGAATCATTTGATTTGCCCTGGCCAAGCCCCAACGCCCGAACTTCATCAGGAGACCGAACATACGTAGAACCGCGGAGCTCAACATCCGTCACACTGTTGGACAGGAAGATCTGAATCGCGCCACTGGCACTAGCAAAGAGCTCCTGACCTCCAAGAACCCGCCCAAATGATAACCACCCCAAGATCAGAAGCAGCCCAAGAAGCGCAGGGAAGCGCGTCTGGACCTGGCGCAGAGCGGCGCGCCGATCGGACCGCACGTCCATACATAGCGCGAGATGGGGGGAAGATGAAGATCATCAGCACGGGGAAGCAAATGACGGAAGCACGGTTCAGCGGCAGCGGCGCCCTGCGGCCTCCTCTGAAAGACAAGCGTCCAGAAAGCGGCCACATCCCGAAGTCGGTCGGACGGGTCCGCGAGAACCTCGCCGTCTGACACGTGAACTCCAGACATCGAAATCCTCCGATTGAGTGGCGACCACAGGCGCGCGCGCGCGCGCCTCTCGAGGACACGAAGCTGGGCTCGGAGCTGGGTGCGATCACCTTCGGGACGTCTTTTCGCCTGGAATTCCTGCTTAGACGCCCCAGCCGCCTCGGACCGAACCTGATCGACCCGGGCCTGGTACGACGGCGGATGACGAAGCTCGACGCGACCACCAGCGAGCGCGATCATTTCCCCCGCGGTAGGGCGCGAGTCCAGGAGACGAGCAGCGAGCCGAAAGCCCCAGCGCCAGACGACCAGGGCGAGCGACCTGGCCAACTGCAGCGGCGCGTTCGAGCGGTGCGGGCCATGTCAAAAGAGCGAGTCCAGCCGCGGCGAAATCCATCAGGGCCTTGCACTTTTCCAGCTCGACGAGGGGCGAGAGGTGGCCCCAAGACACGGACTCGCACAGGCCTTCCAAGCTTCTCCGAAGGGCCAGCCCTAGCAAGATGTGTCTCGGGATAGATCGAGCCCCCACGGGCCGGGCAGACCGCGGGGCGAACGACGCAAGGACAGCGGCATGGCCCGATAGCTTGCGATACCTGGGCTGACGAATCCACGGTGCCAGTCTGGACACGCAACGGGCACGTCTGCCAACCAGATAACGAACCGAAGAAGCGGCCAAAGGTGGCACGCGCATTGACATGCTTTGTTCATAGTGCGTCGGATCTTCGCACTCGATCTCTGCGAGCAGCGCCAACGCCTCCCGCCACTTCGGGGCTCGAGCGCGATGTTGGCGCGCGCTCCGACGGACAGCAGCAGCAGGCATGTGCCGCGCCACCGACTCGCGCGTCGCAGAATTGAAGTCCCCGCAAGCCACGGTGGTGTACAAGTCGGGGCACTCGGCGGCCGCAGCCTGGAAGGTCCGAGCAGCACCAGCCACGAGACGAATTGGAGCAGCAGCGGGAGCATGGCTGTGAATCTTGAAGATGTCAAGGATGCGCCCGGCAGTTCGCACGGTGACTAGCATCGCACGCCCAGGGGCGAGCACCCTCTGCGATGTGGTCGGCAGCACGCCATCACACAGCGCAAGTGGAGGAAGCACAACTGCAACACAACCGCAACATGACTTGTGTCAGGGTCGTCGAAGAAACTGGAGTGCGCGATGGGGCCCTGCGCGCTCGTGCCGAGGAGAGAATTTGAGCTGCAACAGATCCACCAGGACCACTGGTCCTGGTGGATCTGTTGCAGCGCAACAACGGTCTCGGGCGGCCGCAATCTCAGCAAGCACACACGCTTCAAAGCAGCCGTATCCCCGCCGGCTTGAACTACGGCACGCGCGTCCAGGTGGCGATGCGGAACGTCGAAGCAAGACCGCCACATGGAGCAAACGTACCCTGAGGGCGAGTCCCGATCCAGCTCTAGGCGCGGAGCGCCAAGCGCGCTGCACCAGTGACTCGCGTGGCTGATTCGTATGTATGATGAGCCGAAACGGCCAGAGAGTCCTTCGATGTATGGCAAATGTGGAAGGCAATGACGGTGGCTTCGACAGCCTGGAGGCGCGTTATCTCACAGCCTTCTGTGTCGTACTCGGTCGGGGCACCGAGGCCGAGCCAGAGGAGGGGGTCCGAAGGAAAGACAAGCCGCATCCAGCTTAAGGCGACATAGTGGCGCATCCGAGGGCACATGAAGTAGTGAGCTATCGCATCGGGGCCTCCACATCCAAAGATACAGTCACGAGTGTGCCGCGAAACATGCATGCGTGCACTCGTGGTCCAGCCTCCGCACACGCTCTTGGTGTACGCCCACCGCCACGCAGGCCTGACTTGCTCATGGTACGAGATGGGCTCTTGTGCGTGAATGTCTTGAGACCGCCAGGTGGAGGAGGACGAGGAGGAAAAAACAACGCCGCAGCGCTAAAGAGACCACCGGATGGGGTCCGTCGGGTGCGTGAGCTCCCTGGTGGCCGTGCGCAGCGCGTCGTCCGACATGCCGTGCCTGCGGAGCTGGGTGATGTCCCAGTAGGTATTCGGTGGAGCGCCGCCGTGGAAAGCATCGACCTGCGTGATCTTGCCCCAGACGACCGACAGGACGCCGCGCTCGCGGTCGGAGAAGAGGCGCCTGCCAGGGTACTGCGTGTCGACGATCTAGCACGCCTTGCGGAGGGTGACCTCCTGCTCGATCTGCTTCGGGCTCTTGTCAGAGCCCAGGTGCCATCGGCAGCGCTCCGAGCCGGGAGGACCGACCCCGAACGGACGCCGGGCAGCACCATCCTTGAGTTTGAAAAAAACGGCTGTGGAGGCGGCGCAGCCCCAGGAGGCCCAGAGGAGTGGACCTCGAAACGCCTGACAGGCGACTCACCACGCTGGTTGATATCGTAGTCCCCATCCTCGAAGCCGATGCCCGAGAGCCACGGCTGCACCGCTATGACGCTGGCGTTGCTGGTGAGCTTCTGCACCACGGCAACCACGATGGTGGAATCGGCAGGCCGATCGAACGTCGAGGGCGTAGGAGGAGTAGCGCGCGGCGCCTCAGCAGCGAAGGCCAACTGGCGGCGCAGCTCGCCAACCGGCTCTCGCAGCTGCTCGATGGCGTCGTCGTGCTTGTCGATGCGCAAGTGCGCCGCGGAAATGACGGCGGTATGTTCGTCAATCTGGGTATGGAAGCGTCTACTAACGGAGTCCAGCCGCGGGGCCAGAGCTGATTGAACCTGCTGCTCGACACCAGAAGCCTGCTTGTCCACCAATTTTGCAAGTTGGTGAGAATGGTGAGTAGGGTTCTGTTGCGATTCTCGCCCGCGGTCCCGCAAACGGTGCGAGCTGACGGACACGGAGGATGAAATCGGATGCGTGGGGGGAGCGAGATGACGGGCAGCGGTAGATGGGAAAGAGCATCGCGCACGAAGAGAGGACATGAGAGAGAAAGAGAGGAAAGACAAGAGGAGGGGGTGGCAAGTGAAGAACAAGATTGCAGAACAGCAAGCGAAAGTCGAACGGAGGAGGAGGAGTCCGAAAGCTCTGATACATGCCCCACGATGCGCCTGCGTACCCGCGATGTCATGACGAAACCGTGGCATGGCGAAGGGAGCGCACGCATCGACGCCAACGGCTGGCGGACAACAGAGCGGGGAACAGATGCGGCTTGGTGAACAAGCCGTTCCAGGTCTGGTTGACACCGAGGTTCTGAAGGCCAAGCGGATAGAATCAGGTGATTGCTCACTGCTGCAACACCGCTGCTCTCCATCGCACCGCATCGAGGGACACGGCAAGCAAAATCGGACCAATCAGACCGAAGCAACATTCAAGATTACTGATACCCGCTGATCATCAACTGCGCAGCCCTCTTCCACACCTCATCATCCTTTTCTTTCACCCCTACCACAAGCACCATCACCAACCCCATCCCCCTCATCGTCAGCAATACTGTCTCCTCGTCCTCCTCCTCATCCTCGCTCCTCCTCCTCCTCCTCCTCCCCCTCCTTCTCTTCCTCCTCTACACCTCTTCCTCCTCCTCATCTTGCTCCTCCTCCTCATCATCATCATCATCACCATCATCAGAATCATCATCATGACCATCCTGCTCCTCCTCATCATTATCATCAGCATCATCCGTTTCCTCCTCCTCCTCCTTCTTCTCTTCCTCCTCCTCCTCCTCTTCCTCCTCCTCCTCCTCTTCCTCCTCCTCCTCCTCATCCTCCTCTTCGTCCTCCTCCTCCTCATACTCATCATCCTCATAATCCTCAGCATCATCCTCATCCTCCTCATACTCCTCTGCTTCTCCTTCTCCTTATTATTAATCATATTATTAATCCTCCTCTTCCTCCTCCTCCTCGTCCTCCTCCTCCTCATCCTCCTCCTCCTCCC